>JAJHUR010122326.1:0-14540 GCA_027495735.1 Lutjanus campechanus | reverse complement strand
CTGTGACAGCCCGGGGATAAATTAGCGACCTGTCAGGGTGCACCCCACTTCTCACCCAGTGTCAGCTGGGATAGGCTCCAGCCCTCCGCAACACTGCAAATGATAAGCAGTTATACAGCTAGATAATGGATGGATTTAATGACTGTAGTGTTATACTGTCAGTGAAGAGCATTTCTAACCCTTGTACGTTGAACTCTGCAATTTTACAATTATCTTGACTTGTCCAGTGATGTGAATGCTCGCAAGTAATAAACGTGAAACATCTCCTACCATCCATCGTATGTGCCTGGGCGCAGGGGGGCGAGAGGGCTTCAAACAGTGTATGAGGAATGGGGCAGCACTTTGTGAAATCATGTAACCTGAGACATTTCTGCAGACAGTATAGTATGAGGCTGCTATTTCATACTGTATGTACCTTAATCAGCGTGTTGTTTACTCCTTTTTTATAAGCAAAAGAGTGTTAGAACCAAATGCATGTATTTTAAAGTCACCATCATGCCATCATAAGATAAGAGATGTGTGTTTATACTTTTTGTTTTTTCTTGCCAGCTCCTTTTTTTAAACTATGCAGATTACACTGTCATCACTGTTGTAATGTCACAATGCTATACATTGTGGTTCAGTCCCTTAAGCAAAGTCTGTAGACTTGCAGACTTAAAGGAAAGTGTGCATAAAGAGCTCAAAATGTTAACCAGAGCAGTCAAACAGCCCTGGGCCAGACTTAACACGTCAAAGTCTGTGAGTGCGTTACAGGGAACTGAGTGCAGATTTCAGCCGGTGACCCCACTCACTCACGCTGTCATGGCAACACCTCATTCTGATTGGCTGTCTTACATGTTAAGTGCCCTTTGACAGGGCAAATTAAAACGTATTCACACAAAGTTAATAGAGTGACGGGTTAAAAAGACGGTCTGTTGGTTAAAACTAACTTGCAGCCATAATCCACCAAAACACTGGAGAAAGTCATGCGCTAAGATGAACATGCATTAAACTCTGTGTGTGTTCAATATTTAAAACATGAGAGGAGCAGACTTTTATTTTGACAAACACTTCCTGGAGAGAATAAGTGCATTATAATCCATTATATTTTCAATTGTCACCTGGTGCCTGAATTTTGTGTTTTCATATACATAAGCACATTCCCACTATTTGATGCAGAAAAGGCACAAATTCACCAGAATGGAGGAAATTGGAAAAGTGTTCATGCTCAAAATGTCCTGGGGAGGACCCTTGCACAGTATGTGTGTGCATATGAATGGACATGAACTGGGCCCATCAACCCCGTGTCCTACGAATACATTTCTGTGCTAAATTGTTTTCATAACTACAATGTGGTGATAAGCATAATTCCACCTGGATTATGTTTTTCTTTGAAACAAAGCATTTATATTCAAAGGAGGTGGTTGTGGCGGATGGCTGGTGTGCAAAGTGCAGCACTTTAACACCATAGTCCAGGGTTTGCATCCAGCCTCCTGCAACAGAGCTGCATTGGTTAAGGTCAGGAAATGCTGTTATTTTGGTTAAATATAATATAAAAATCTCATGTTTTAAGTCACTGCTGACTTATGAATAAATAACACTGTAGCCAAAACAACTGGATAATATATTACAAGGTTGCCTTTTTTGGCAGAAAACAAATTAAATATGTCAGTGAACATTTTACTGATACATACAGTGTCAATATTTTTGTGACTTGCCAGGTCAAATTAATTAACATTTCCTCAGTATGTTAATAGAAAATGTATTTCGGTTGGCATCATTTTTCCTCAAAACCAGAGGTGAGCTCTTTGTTTACGTACCATAGTGCATTCATGCATGCAGGGCACGCTTAAAATGTTGCTTGTTTCAAGTTAATTCCAGTTGTTTTTATTTGCTCTTTTGCAAAGACTTATAATAGAACTAGACAAGGCATTGCTTCTCAGTCTTGCTGCAACTTTTCTTTTCCCAGTGGCCACTCGTGGTATTGCAGTGAAATGAATATTTCCTGCACATGGTGCCCATTATTATTAGCTACACCCCTGCATATACACTGGAAAGAGTGATGAACAGGGGCGGAAGTAACTAATTACAAATACTCAAATTACTGTCATTCAGTAGTTTTGGGTACTTGTACTCTTATGAGTAGATTTTAAAGTCTGTATTTTTACCTGTACTTAAGTATGGATTACAAATGGTAATCTACTTAGTTACTTTTAAAATCATAGTTGAGTACTTTGTTGAGTAAATAAATGTGTTTTTATCGTATAAATTATTAATGATTAATAGATTGTTTGCATTTTCAACTAATGGTTCAGGAAAATGCACAAAATTTGCAACCCTGGAGAGGAGAGGTGACTGTGACATCGGTGCTTAAAAGTAACTAATACTCTGAGTGACATGAATACTTTGTACTTTCACTTAAGTATTTTTACTTTTACTTGTAATTGAGTAATATTTTAGCTACTATGTAACTGTACTTGCAATTGACCGCCACTGGTGATAAATACGGATTAAACACAGTGTTAGTTTACATGCATCAGCACTACAGTGTTTTTTTTTAAAACATGTTTTGTATTGTAATGAATTCATTAGTCTACAGACCGTGGCCTCGCGCAGGCTACTTCTCCCACCAATGCAGCGCACGTGCACGAGCGGTGCGCGCAGGGCGGGAGCGCGCATGGAGGCGGTCCGGGGCTGCCTCAGTTCTCTGTAATCGCTTTTCTGCTGCTGCTACCTCCAGTTAAATAGCTAGGACACGGGAGCGAGCAGACGGCCGTGTGAGGATATACTTTTTTCGGTACCTTTGGGATTACGACGCGGAATTGCAGCATCGACGGCCAACCGCCAGGTAATATCGACACACGCAGACAGCCGCGCCTCGTACATACGCCAAAAGTAAGTAAATGTCCCGTGAAAAGTGTCGTTTTCCAGTGAAGAAGAAGGAGGAGGAGGAGGAGGAGGTGGAGGAAGAGAAGAGAGGAGGTGGAGGGGAGGTAGTGGTGGTGGTGGTGGATGTGTGGGACGAGCCTCCCTTTGTGCCGAGGCAGGGTCACTGCTCTTCACCGCACAATGTGGACTCTCCACAAACACCGAGGATCTGCACATTTCTCCCCCCCTCCACCACCATCACCACATTCACACACACACACACACACACGCACACACACACACACACGCACACCGCCACCGCTCCGGTGGCCCTGCCGGGGGAACGTCCTCCATCAGAACCGCCTTCTCCTCTGCGTATTTCCATTGAGTTTAAAACACGGAGGCCTGTTCTGCTTTTTCTTCTTTTTAAAAAAATACCCCTCAGCGGTAATGTAACGTACCCCCCTCCTCCTCTTCCTCCCCCTCCTCCTACCCCCTGGCCTTGTAACGTTACCCAGCTCCCAATAATATTTATGATCGCTTTTGTAGGACGGCGGCTCGGTTTCACTGCCCCCCCCCCCGGTCGACCCCTATTGTGTGTTTCATCCCCGCAACCGTTGACCTGCCCGAGATGTCTGATAACACACAAACATCCTAACTTGTCTCCGGTGGTATTTACTTATTTTATTTTTTTCGGGGACTTTATCACGTCTCCGCATCGACCCTGCTACATTTTAAGTCGTGGATGTCCCTATCATTACCGTGAAACGCCCCCCGGGATCACTTCATCGCTTTGATTAACTTCTTATCTATCAGATAGCTTCAATCTGTCTGTTTTAATATCACATTTCAAGCACAATATATCTATTTTAACCGCGTCTTTTGTCGTCTGTTAAGAAAAATAAAAAATGGGGCTTTGAATTAGTGTTAACAAAACCGGGGCAACGCTCGTCTTCACGGATGGTCTCCTCATTTTCAAGTGTCTTTTCTGATCTCTCACTGATAAGATGTGTTTTACTTTTTGACTAAACCTCTATCAAGAGCTATTTTATTCATCTATTAGGTCACATTATTGACCCAAAAACCACAATATTAAACATTTGTTTGTTTAAAGAAAATGACACATGGCAGCATTAATATCCCCAGTCAGTTTTAGAGCTGCTAATTTAAACCATTAGCCTGTAAAATATGACCTTTAGTAGATTATTATCGTTGTATTGTAGGGGTGAAACTAAGAATCATTTTCATTATTGATTAATCTGTTGACTGTTTTCAATAAAATGTCAGAAAATGGTGAAAAATGTTGGTCACTCTTTCCAAAAGTCCAAGGTAATGTCCTCAAATGTCTTGTTTTGTACTGTTATAGAGGACTAAAGATTAAACATTTAAGATGTAAGATAATGACTCAAAATGTTGGTGATTCATTTTATAGTGGACAACTCATCAATGAATCGAGTCATCATTGCAGCTTACCTCAGTAGCTACATTCTCCATCTATTAGGTCACATCATTGACCCCAAACCACAGTATTATTCAGTTGTTGTTTTTTTTAAGAAAATGGAAAGCAATAAGGTCTTTAATCAGCTGTCAAAATTTAATAGTGGACAACTAATAGATTAATTGTTGCAGCCTTACTGTGGCTTCCCTCAAACCTATCCATTTTGCTGAGAATTACCCAATGCAATTTGGCTATTAAGAGCTATTTTATCCATCAATTAGGTCACATCATTAACTTAAAACCACAATATTATCCAGTATTTGTTTAAAGAAAAAAGAAAAGCTTGACACAGGGGAGCATTAATGTCTTTAGTCAGCTTTAAAGCTACTCATTTAAACCATTAGCCTGTAAAATATGACCCTTAGTAACTCATTAGAGGCTTATTGTAGTGTTGCAACTAACAGTTCATTTTCATTTTGGATTAATCTGCTGCTCATTTTCCATTAAATGTTGATCATTGCTTCCTAAAGTCCAAGGTGATGTTTTGTCCAGAACTGAAATCAGAGAATCTGGACACATTTTCATCCACAAAAAGACCACAAAATGATAAATTGGTTATAATAGTTGTTAGTAATTGATCTGATGGTAGAGAATAATCGATAAATTGTTACAGCTCTACTGTGACTTCCCTCAGATCTACCAATTCAGTTGAGATTTTTTTAAATTTGGCTATCAAGGGGTATTTTATCCATCTACTAGGTCACATCAATGACCCAAAACACCAGTATTATCCAGTATCTGTTTAAAGAAAGGGGGAAAGTGTGACACATGATCTGCTTTATACATCAAGGTCAGAAAAGCTGCTCATATAAACAATTCGTCTGGGATATATGAGCCTGAGTAGTGGCTTATTATATTCTTGTTAACAAGGACACTACATCTGTAATTCACAGCATTACAGGCTTGGACAGATATCTTGATCTTTGCACACCCTTGCGCTGATTTAACTCTCATCCACGTCCAGCTTTACATTGATTAAATTAAACACACCCTAACTGTGGCTTCCCTCAAAGCTCTCATTTTGATATTTTATACATTATTTAGGTCACATCATTGACTCAAAAGTACAATATTATCCAGTATTTGTTTTAATGAGAATGCAAAAGCATGACACAGGGCAGCAATAAGGTCTTAAGTCTGCTTTATGCGACTCGTTTAAAGCCCTCCAAACAATTAGCCTGTAATATATGAGCTCTAGTAGATCATAAGGAGTGAGCTTTATTATATTCTTTTAACAGGGGCCCTATACATCCGTGATTCACAGCACAGTAGGCTTTGACAACTTTGCACACCCCTGCTCTGTTTTAACTCAGCCACATCCAACTGTAATGCCACAGTGATTAAATTAAACCCATCTTACTGTGGCTTCCCCCGAATCTATTCATTTTGTAGAGATTTTGCAATTTGACTGTCAAGAGGTTTTCCATTTATTAGGTCATATCATTAATCCAAAACCACAATATTATCCAGTATTTGTTAAAAGAAAAGGGAAAAGCATAATACAGGGCAGCAATAAGGGGTTTTAGTTTGCTTTATAAATCTAGACAATTAAATCCACTAATTTTAACAATTAGTCTATAATATATTATGCTTTATATCATTAGGTGAGTGGTTTATTATATTGATTTAAACAAGTATACGTCTGTAATTCATAGAGCTCCAGTGGTTTATCAATTAGTTGTCAACTGTTAGATTAATCTTTTGGACAAAACAAGACATTTTCTCCATTTTCTGACATTTTGAGGACCAAACAACTACAGTAATTGATTCATCTAGACAATAATGGACAGATTACTCGTCAATGCAGCCCCAGTTTTTTCACAGCACTATAGGCTTTGACAAATTTCTTTATCAGGACACACTTTGCACACCCCTGCTCCGTGATAATGCTCATACATGTCCAGCTGCACGCTACATTGATTAAATCAAACCCATCTTTACTGTAGCTTCTCTCAAATCTACCTGTTTTGCTGAGATTTTGCAATTTTGGCAATCAAGAGCTATTTTATCCATCTATTAGGTCACATCACTGACCCCAAACCACGATATTATCTGATGGCTTTATAAATCTAGGCCAGTAAAGCTACTCATCTAGAATTACAAACAGTTAGCCTGTAATATATGACCCCAGATCATAAGGCGAGTGGCTTATTATATACCTTTTAACAATGACTCTATATATCTGCAATTCACAACACTGACGGTTTTGATAAATGTCTTCACCCGCTCACACTTTGCACGCCCTGCTCTGTTTTAACTCTCATCTGCATTCAGCTGTACATTGATTAAATTAAACTCATTTTAAAGTGGCTTCCCTCAAATCTACCCATTTTGCTGAGATGGCTCCAGCAGGCAATTTGACATCATATCATCTTTACTGCCCCCCCTGGAGTAGAAACTTGCAATGCCGTGCTCACATTACTTCCTGTCCATGTTTTTTTTTTTTGTACCAGGGCCCACGATGTCCAGCGAAGTGCAGAGACCGGACGACAGCCCCAGCACCAGCGGGGGCAGCTCAGATATCGAACAAAGGGAATCGGTACCACCTGAACAGGAGCGAGAGCAAGCACAGCCCAAAAAGAAGGAGACCAAGATCTCGAGTAAAACCGCTGCTAAACTTTCAACTAGTGCCAAGAGGTAAGAAGAGACAAAAAAGCCTGAATGTGGCTCTGGAGGGCGACATTTACACAGGGGTTGTTTGTTAAACTAAAGGCCTCTCCCCCCCCTCCTCGTGCCCCGGGGGTGTGAAGTTATATAAAAAGACTATAGTCCCACAGGCATTGTCATTTCAAACATCCACGCTATTCAGTGCGACAGTGAACCCACAGAAAGGTGGTAACTCGCACAGGCCCGGCTCTCGAGTGTCGTTGCTGTCGTTTGAAAGAGATATTCCCATTCCAGCCTGTTTGTTTGAGTAGAATTGCCTCATGCTCTGCAGCGCTCTTGTCTCCTACACCACCGCCAACACTTACCTCCACCAGTCTTAGCACTTATTCCCAAAAAAAGACAGGCGATGACAGAATTATGCAACCGCATGAGCAAAGGGTTGACTGAGGCCGCAGAGTCTTTTTATAACAGCGACTGATGTTATGATCATCTCCCTTTTGTGTGTCTACGCTTCACTCAAACGCAGTCTCCATGAGGGCCTTCAAGCACAACAAGGGGCTGTAACATGGAGAGGCTTCACTGTTGTCTGAAGTACCATGTTTATATTAATGTGAGTTTAGCAGCAGCGTTTGCACCCAGTTGCCCTTCACAGACTGAATCATCATTTTGCACGGCTATCTCAAAGTCTCAAAGCAGTCCTGTTTATCCGTGTTTGATGTTCCTTTTAATTTTGTCTGTGCACCGCAGACGAATGACTACAACGAGAAAGATAAACACTTCAATCATTTATTTTATATGTAAGCTGGAATGATAAACCGAGTTCTCTGGCGTTACTTAATTTATGCCCTTCACTTCAACAACAAATGAAGTCTTGACAACATTTACAACCTTCATGCTGATACTTGGAATAAATGCGACGTTCTCAGCAGCTGTGTCGGTGTGTCGGGTGCTGTGCTGTTAACAGCTGAATCCAGTGAACATTTTTACATTTAAAAAGACTTTTTAAAAAAAACAGCTGTGGTCACCAGTGAGAATAAATTCAAAAGTGAACGTTTTTTGAAAATGTTGATTGAACATTCACAGTTATTTTTACAGTATTTGCAACTGTGACATTTTTCATCCTCTACACTGTGCAAATAATAGCCTATTGTCACTTTGGAGCCTCGCTAAGAAACCACATCCAAATCTCAGATGAAAGCCAGAAAAAAGGACACACTCAGGACTCAAACCCTAGATGAAAGCCCTGTGTTTAACCCACTCATCCACCACAAACTCTAGTTCATCTAAACTGCTCTGTGGCTCTTTAAACCACACCCTGGTGCATATATCCTGGAGTACGCAATGAGAAAGGTAAACGCTTAAGTCGTTTATTCTCTGGCGTTGCTTAATTTATGCTCTTCACTTGAAGTTATGACAACATTTACAACCTGCATGCTGATGCTTGGAATAAATGCGATGCTGTCACCCGCTGTGTCAGTGTTGGATACTGTGTTGTTAGCAGCTGTATCCAGTGAGCATTTTTCTACTGAAAAGACATTTTAAAAAATGACTTCGGTGAAAAGATTTTTTTTTTTCACAGACTATCTGAAAAAGCTGACTGAGCATTTACAATGAGACAGTATTTCATCTGGATTTGTAACAGTGGCGTTTTTCATCCTCTGTAATGTGCAAATAATCGCCTGTTGTCACTGTGGAGCCTCACTAAGAGACCACATCCAAATTTCTCAGTTGAAAGAAGAAAAGAAAATGCCACACACAGAGCTCGAACTCCAGTTGCTTGGATGAAAGTCCTGTGTTTGACCCACTCATCCACTGTGAACTAAACTTCTTTGTGGCTTTTTATACTACATCCTGGTGCATATATTCCAGAGTGGTCAAAGCTGTAACCAATATCATGATTATCATGACTTTTATTGCTGCAGGTTTATGATATCTTGCAGAACAGCAATTCTTTTCCATGCCTGAAATTTAAAAATAAAGAAATGAAGATATATATACTGTATATATACATTGTTTGCACTGAATGCATGACAGCAATGCACTGTGGGAGAAGCAAGTTCACTTCAGTTTTTCAGACAAATGAAACAACACTTACGATGGCAGCAGGGATTTCCCTGTGGGGAAGTGAACGAGGGCGTGTTGAACAACTAATGAAACACTGCATTCTTGATGGCATACAACCTATGCGGTTCATATTTATACAAAACATTAAATGCGCTGAAATGACATCTTCATGTAGACCACATTTCGCCTACCAATGAAATATGACTTCGGAGAGCAGCCCTGTCTCCTAGAAATTAGTTTTATATGCAGCTAAATTGCAGCAGCAAATATGCTTTTGAGGGAAAAGTAATGCTGACCGAAATACGTTTCTATAGACATGACGAGGGCGCGTTGTTAATGTTGTTAACCTACCAGGTAAGTAACAAAAAATGTCACTGACAATGTATTTAAATAATAAAGACAGCAGTGTGTGTGACAGAAGATTTTTTAATAAATATTTAAAGTCCAAGACTGGTCCGAGATTGTGGACTTCTCTGTTCTCTGTGTCAGTCAGTGTGTGCATGAGCGCATCGGAGCAAACAGCCGACGGGGGCGAGCGCTCACCTCACATCTCACAGTCACAGTTGCCGGAGGATTCAAGTCAGACAGACAAAGTGCTTTGATTGCCTAAACCCTAACCAAAATCACAATATTTCTTTACCTCAACTAAAGCACTTTTGTTGCAGCAGTCGGGACACAAACCCAGGACTGTGGTGTGAGAGTACAGCACTTTGTAGGTCCACCATCCACCCTAACCAACTCTGTACAAATCCAGCACATTATATAAATGCATTGTTTCAAAGAAACCCTGCGTTTGTTACCACAATGTTATTGTCAAAACAATTTAGTGATATACTAACGTAATTTCTGGGTGACAGTGTTGTGAAATCCCTTCACACCAATCAATGTTGTCCCTCCTTCAGCCCACAACTGAAGAAGTTGTCAAGATAATTAAACAAATTTGTGTTTTGTGACTTGTTGATGTTGTAAACACATTTTGTTGGTAGACAAATGACACATTCAGACCAAATATGAACCAGTTTTCAATTAGAAATCAGTGTTGAAATCCCGGTTGGTACTCACAGGGTTGGTCCCCGTGGATGAAGTTGGGATTAAAAGCAACATGTCCGTCATCATGAGCTTGAAACACTGTCTTCTTGTAATACAGAACCGTCCGATCCTTCAGCTTTGACCCTCTGGAGTATTACCCTCCCAACATTGATTTTTAACAACAAAATCTTTCTCTTCCAGGATCCAGAAAGAGCTTGCAGAAATAACACTAGACCCGCCTCCAAACTGCAGGTAAGAAGTTGCTGTCTTGTCAAAGCATTTCTCTAATGATTCATAAGCCTTTACGATGTACAGATGCTTGAGCTGTAATGAATGCAGACGGCAGAGATCTGCTTCTTTCAAGGCTTCTTGTCTGTTAAAAAGGAAAGGCCACGCTGCAGTGCACTCGCTTTTGTCTCCGTTCCCATAATGCTGTTGTTTGTGTTTTTTGTTTGAGATGGTAATCTCAGGTGAATTAGAGTGACTGTAGCCCATTCTGCCGTTGTTGTTGCCGCATAATGCACACGGCAACCTCTGTTGAAAACAGCCTTTTAGATCACGGTATAATGGTTGCGCTGAAATGGTGGAAAATGAGCAGCAGTGTGACTTTAAAACCTGTTTCGATTCTCGTGCCCCCCCCACCCCCCACCCCCCCTTCACTCTGCTGGGGATTTACCACAGACAATGGTTATTGTGTGCTACTGCCGCGGCTCTCAGCCCTTTGAGGAAGAGATATGGTCGCGAGCGAGTGGCAGACCACATGTGCATCAGTCTCTCTTGACATGACAAAGGGCTTTGGGATGTAGCGCAGGAGCCAGCTTTTATTAACTTAAATAACACAAAGTGACACTGATTATGGCTCTGTTTATTACAGCACAATAATTAGTCTCTGAATCAGCGCTCTGCTGCAAATTAAGAAAAGAAAACGGAAGCCCGTTCGCACGAGATTGAGGACACTTGTGGGAGATTCTGACCATTTTTTGATTGGCCGTATTTGTTCATAGACACCTGCTTAAAATGATTAAGGAAAACGGCTTTTGTATGACTCATCTGGCGATTTGGAATTACTACACCCCAGACAGGCTTGTTTATTGCATGAATTAATCACCCCTGCTGGGTCTCATCAGAACCCCGCCATCATTAACGATAAACATTGAGCTAACCTTTTCATTCCAGCTCACAGCCCAGTTTTGTTATTGTACTGGAGGCTAAAAGAGATGTTGTTTTCCTCGAGGACCCTTAATCTATTTCAAACCCCCCTTCCTCCCACCTCCCCCCACCCCCCAAAAAACTAGGTTGGCTCACATGAAGGATTTAGCTGGAGGACACGAGTAAGTCATTTGAAAGTAAAATAATCGCTAGCGGAAATTTCACAGTCACCGTCTTAGTGGGGAACTAGTTGCCTGGGAAACAATTAAGCTTCTTCAAGATAATCCTTTTCTCTGTGTGTGTGTGTGTGTGTGTGTGTGTGTGTTCCCTTTCTGTACACTCAAAATGATACCACAATCTAATAATGTGTTTTCTGTGATGCACCCAAATAGATTAGCCCTCTGTTAACAATGACACAGGGTTCAGATGCATCAAACAACCAAATTTCTCATGCAGACGATCACAGCACCATTTACATTCTCACATGACTGAGTGCACACGGTGGAGCCAGTGTCGTCATTTGTATGCCACACGCTCCTCGCTCCCGGCCAGGTTAGCCTGAAAGGTTATTCATTTCAGTCCCCGCGACAAATGGAGTCACAGACTGCTGGCCCCCTTCAGCAGGCAGACAGAGAGTTGTGTTAAAGAGATTCACTTCGGCACATTCAACAAACGCGGCGCTGGGGGCCAGTTGATGTATGTCATCTCATCTGTTTCTCGGCTTGAGGAGCCCCTCAGACTCCCTCGCCACTTTGTCCTGGTCAGGGAGAATTTGCCGTCCTCGTCGTGCAGTTAAAATCTGCAGTCTCCTTCGGCTCACCTACAGTCGCTCCAGTATCGCCTTCAGGGATGTGGAAAGGACTCACGCTGTGTTTCTCTCTGCAAAATGGAGAGCACTGCTCCGTGTTTTTCAGCAGAGATGTGTGCTGAGAGCCAAAATTTACCTTTTAACGCTCGAGAAATGTTGAGGATCTAATTTAGTGAAACATCTGTGGCAGGAGGTGCCCATTTGATAAGTCTAATAAAACGCCCACACCTTTTCTTCTAGCATTCATTTAAAGTTACTGTGTTAACCCTCAGCTTTGTTTAATATCACAATGACCTGTCTGTGTCTATGAAGAGTCTGTAAGATAATAATACTGCTTAAGTTGTTTAAAAAATCAATTTCCATACAGTGTGAACAAGACTGTCGTACTTTTAGTGCTATGTCACTACTTGGAAAATGCGTGCAAGTGTTTAAATTCGTCTCCGAGCTTCATCTCACTCTCGGCTTTGTGACAGCTTGCTCGTCACCTTGGCGGTTGTCATGCATCAAACGCACAGGAACGCGCTGAAGCCCAAGAGGATTTGACATGGCAATTATTCTCACTGTCATACACTTCAAGTGTATTGTACAGGCAGCGTGTGCTTTTACACCTATTGTTGCAAATGAAGCAGCACCTGAAAGGACATGTGTTTTCTTGGCTGCAAGTTGCACAAACATTGCAATTATTTTACTGAGAATAAACTTTGATTAGATCCACTAAAACAGGAGCATGATACATTCCAATGCCATAAAGATTCAGATTCATATTGTCTCATATAAAAGTGTTGTGTTGCTCTGTAGATAGAAAATCTGGTGACTGAGATTCTTGACTCACAGAGGGTGTTTTAGTTTTGATAAACAACCCTCTTATCTGTTGACAGTTCTGAACCAAACTGCCTTCTAATACCTAGGAATTTTTGTGGGTGCTTATTTGCTCACCTTTCTACTATTTTTTCCTAGTTCATCCTCTGTGGAAAAGTTCACACTGAATGCCTGATATTGCTGCAGCTAAGAATTAACATCATTCTCGATTGATCTGCTGGTTATTTTCGCAATTGTTTGGTCTATAAAATGTCAAAAAAAAAAAGGTAAACATGCCTGTCAAAATTTCCTAAAGCCCAAAGAGACATGCTCAAAATGCTTGTTTTGTCCAACCAACAGTCCAGGGTTTAAAGCTGCTTTGAATATACAGCGACCAATCAAACTCAAGCGGATGGAGGACGAAAAATTGTCCAGATATATTACGAGCGATGTGCAGCAGCACAGCTTGTGATCTCTCCCTCTGCAGATGAGTCAAGTGTCTCAGTTATTTATTCATAACTAATGTGTTTTTTATTAAGTCAGCCTTGTTTCTATATAATTAGGAGACAGTTAACTTACTTGTAACTCTCAACAGCTGCCCGTTTTCTTCCAAACGTCGTCCTTTTTGAGGATAATCCCATAAAAAGGCCGCCGTGGATTAATAAAAAATCAACCTCATTAGTCTCTGTCCTCCCCATTGACTGCTTGATAAGGGGAAACAGAAATGTCAAGGATGTCAGCGATTCTAACCAAAGAAAATAGGTTGGAGGTGAAGCAAATGCGCAAAACTTTGCTAAAATAGAACCAGAGCTTTTCAAACAAGCAACATGCCTGCTCGCTGGTGCACAGGGCATTTTAGGATATCTTCACTGAGAAAAACCGAAATGTTCTGCTTTTCCCTCCCTCGTTCACATCACCTCCAGTTCGGGAGCCACAAAAAGTTACTCTGTGGCCACCAAATATTCCATATAGGTGGCCCCTTGTGGCCACCAATTTATATCCCCAGACTTCGAGTCTTCTCAACACATTACAGCTCCACAAGCATCCCTGAGTCTTTTGTGTCTTTTAGTTCAATACTCTGCACAAACCAGCAAACGGCACTCCTCGCCGGTCAGCTACTGATGTGAAACGGCGACTAAAGTCTGGGTTTAACTAAGCCTACTGAGACTGCCAGTACAATCCTTCCAGAAGAACCAGAAACACAAAAAGTGGACTATGAAAAAATGAAACAGCAATGAAACTTTAGAAGTGAATCGAAGTTTTGAAATAACAAGAATATGACAGGACGTAATGTACTGCGATGTGTGCTGCCAGTTTTGGTTTTTCATCAGAAATAACGCCTTAAGGAAGCACATCACAACTCATGGGTGTCACATTTAAGGAAGGCTGTGTTAAGCTGTGTTTAATTGCCTTTTCTGTATTGTATTGAGCCACTAAGATGTACTTCGGCAAGCAAATTTAGGGTCTTAGGGAGCCATAGAGCCAGTGCTTTAAAAAAAAATAGGGTCTATGCCTGCAGCCAAAGATCTTAAAATTACAATTTAATTATAGGGAATCGGCGTGTTCTCTCTGTCTCCTTCAAGACGGAACCAATGACAGCTGCTAGATAAAATGACTTTGACGATTAAGATGATAGTTGCAGATGAATCATGGATTTGAGCTTTAGCTGAACTGGTTAAAATATTGCATCCATCCATAGACCGTAGGAACAATGTGGTAATTCTTAAACTGAAAGAATTG
>JAJHUR010122324.1:0-11233 GCA_027495735.1 Lutjanus campechanus | reverse complement strand
TGTACTACATGCAGTAAAAAGTTAAGGAAATGTAAACCAGATGCTGACTGTTTATGTCATCACAAATGACACCACCATTCTTTAAATAGGAGCTACGTGGAAAAAAGGAGGAAGTTCAGGTCATTTTTCCCAAATGAACAGTATCTGTAAAGTATCTTTTATCACCTCCAGCCAGTCATCTTTCCTCATAGTTTGGACCATACTTTATTTTTTTTTCTAACTTTCATTCTTCTCTGATTGCTGTATATCAATTTAAAGGAGGCTCTTAGAAAAACAAAGCCCCTCTCCTCCAGATTCATTTCAACAGCAGTACTGTAGTATAAATCAGCTCCCAAACCCCTGAGTCAGGGAAAATACTCTCCATGTGGAAGTTGTACTACGTTGCATCAGCCAAGAGAGAGCGGAGAGAGAAAAAAAATGTTTTTAACATGCAAAGAGGGCTCAGTGTGGCTGTGTGAGCCAGGGGCAGCTCTTCAGCCAGAGCTCCGTCTTTACGAGCCCACAGACACAATCACACTGGAACATGTGGTTTTGATCGGCTCACGTGCGAGGCCGGGGCCAGTTAAAGCACCAGTACACAATGATCACTCACTATACTGCAGCAATGAGAACCACATGCCAGATCAAACCCAAATGCCCCGATCCCAGTCCCTGTTTTCAGTCATGTCCTGTCCCGTGGGAGCCCTGTTCCCAAGCTGACAAACAATGGCTCTGTATTCATTCAACTTTTTCTACCCTCACGAGCATATTTTATTGTGATGCCGGTTTAGATTGGCTGATGTGTTAGAATTTTCTAATTTGTCTGCCGTAGTTTCAGGATGTTTCTCCAACATCACCTTTAATCAGTTAAGATGATGATAGTGAAAGATAAATCAGCCTTGGCTGTGTTTGGCTGTGTGAGTATTTTCACACAGGCAATGCGAGATCAGGCACGTTGCATCCAAATCTGACAGGCTCTGCAACCTTCTGCTCCTCACGCAACAACAAACATGATGAAATCACTGCTCACCTGTTTATTTACATCCGCCTGAGTCATGTTGTGCAGCCCCTTGGTTGACTGACTTAACAGGATAAAACGGATAAAAGCTCAGAAAATGCACAGGGAGGACATTTGGAATCACAAATAACGGGAATCATAAAACTTTCACAGACTTTCTTTGCATGAGCTGGCTCGACAAAACCTAAAAGTCCCGTCAGAGGTAGCGGTTATCACAACAGTCATCAGCTTTCTTAAAAGAGAGCCACCTTTGTGACACTGAAAACTCTGATTTTAGAGTCAACATACCTCGCTAACCCATTAATCTCGCTCTGTAGAACAACCCTCTGAGGTGGATTGGTAGGTCAACAAGTTTCACCTCTTGTTTTTTAGCCACATGACTGTACACAGAGCAATGCAACAGCATGGCAGGCTGTAAGCTTTACAAAGTCTCTAAATCACTTTAAACCATAAAACTAATCACAATGGAAACAATAAAGAGTGATAGAAATGGAGCCACCTTGGCACACCACGCCTCAGGAGAGACACTTTGTGGTGCGCTGGGATTTTATACCTGAACTATGAGCTCGACACACTTTTACTTTCTCTGACTGTGAAAACCTGATATTTTCACAGCACAGATGCAGAGAAAGGCGGTCAAATGCAATGGAGTTTAGTGTGGCACAGTGAATGAAGTTGATATGGCGAATCTACCTGCAAACAGTTACTTATTTACTTATCCAGTAGTTATGGACCAACATTATCATAAATTTGGAGTTGTGTTTATGTTTCCACCTGAATCTAAGTCCAAAATTCACTCACTTTTGCTCTGTTTTTGGTCTCCACCAATTCCTGATGAAAATGTCTGGCTTTTTAGCTGCTAAATGCTACACTGTGTTCACCAGTTGATTGCTAACTGTGTCTGTATGTCTGTTTGGTGCTGAGCAAGTAGTGTGCTGTGGGTTTTTAGAGCTTTTTCCACACAGCTGACCGCTGTGACCAAAAATGACGCTGTGAGAGAAGTGAGAGTGAACCAAAACAGTAAAACTGTGCCCAGACAATTAAACAATGAGCTGAAACTTGCTATGAAGCTTCGAAAAGCTAAGAGGAGCTGCAGATTGACGTTATAGTTCTCTGTAGATAATCACTACAGCAGAGCCGGGATATCTGTTTTTCCCCGTTAGCTAAACCAACAGCTGCTGCCTGTAGCTTCATATTAACAGACAGAAATGAGAATGGTATCATTCTTCTCATCTAATCTTTTACTAGCAACTAAATAAGCTTGTTTCTCAAAATGTCAAACTTTAAACAGTGACTCAGCCATATTTTTTTCCAGGTTTTTCAAATGGAAACTCACACTGAGCCATTAGCAAAAAGTGGTGACGTAGGTTACAGTGCTGATCCCCTCCCCTCCTGCAGCCTGGAGGGTTTATACGTTGCAACATCATCATGCAGAAACCTACGTCAGGTCACATCGGGAAACATTTTTGAGGCTTGGGAAAATAGCATTTTGATACCAAAACACATGTACTGTGACCAAATTTGATTGTTCAGATTGTAATACACAAGGAAAACTACTGGGAAGCTACAGAATGATATAAAAACCTCAACAAACAAAAAATAATGGTCTTTAAATTTGTCTGTATTTGTCAGCACAGTCATACTACATTTTTACTATGAAATAATTGATTATGTTCACTTAAAACAAAGAAGTTTATACTAAATTCTTCTGGAGGTCACAAAGTTTCCAAAGATAATAAATATATCACTTGAATTTTGAAGAAATGTGTATAAAAAGATGCACAAGACAGCTGGAATATTTCCATTTTATGAAGTGGTTTAGTCATAAAAAAACACGGGCTCTTGGCTCTGAATATTTACTCAGTGTAACATCATATAGTTTCAATGAAGAGTCACAACAAGCTGGCACAGAGTATGCATAATGAGTCTGCCAGACAGTCTGGAATAAGATGATTTTTCCTACTTAAGAGACACTCAAGGGTAAATAAAAATGGAAAACTGGATGTTAAGTGGTTTTAAGCCTCTGTTTTCAGCTCCTCAAATTCAAGGATTTTCTTTTAGATGTATTATTTTCCTTCATATTAAAACTATTTGAAGATGACTTTTGATGGGATTTTTTCACTATTTTTTTTTACATTGCACAAAATAATTGATAAAAAAATGACCTAAAAATAAGAAAATCATTAGTTGCATCCCTAAGAAGGACATAAAAACACAGTAGATGTCAGTCACTGCCTGGCCTCGCCTGACTTATCACACCTCGTCACTAACTGTCCCACTGGGATGAACTAATAAATTTACCCCATTTGCCCCCGTCTGGGCTGTGATGTCTGCAAGTTGGTAAGTACATGTCATCTGTGTCATTACACTGCCTCCACTGACCATGAGCAGATTGTTTTAATAGCACACTTTGTACTCGCGTGAACTGTCAACTGGGGAAAAAACCTTCAAATTCCCCCACCCAACAGCTGGCTAATCCCCTCCACAGAAAGCCCACAGTGGACACCCAGGCTGAGGCCGGTCATATACGTTTCTGCTGTGTGGTAGAAAGTGGCAGAGCTGACAGGTCGTAACCCTGAACTGGTGGCTGTGTGGGAAGACTGGTGATGTCTACGTGCATGTGTCTTCCTCTCTCTTGTCTGTCTCTGTGTGCGTGTCTCTTTCTCGTGCTGTTGTCATTGCATTCCTGCTCTGACCCTGACAGTCTTTCACTGCTCACTTCAACACATATTCGCCTCTGAAGAGCAGGTGACAACCAAGAATACTTTCACTCCGTTGTCGAGCTGCATACCACCGTGAGAGGAGAATATAGTGATGACATGACACATATATAACCACCTGATAGAAAGAAGACATTACAGATTAAAGGGATAGTTTGGATTATTTAAAGAGGGGTTGTATGAGGTGTTTATTCATAGTGACTGTTACCTACAGTAAGCAATGAACTGCTGCGGACAGGGTCAGGAGTGAAAGGTATTTTAACCAAATATAAAAGGTCCACCTAAAAAAAAATCTGTATTAGTTTAAAGTTGACATGAAACAGAAAGCAAAGTGCTATTTGCTTCTGTCTTTCCTGTAAAAA
Organism: Lutjanus campechanus; assembly: GCA_027495735.1. Lineage (NCBI taxonomy): Eukaryota > Metazoa > Chordata > Actinopteri > Lutjaniformes > Lutjanidae > Lutjanus > Lutjanus campechanus. The sequence goes on along the minus strand of JAJHUR010122324.1, from coordinate 7,154 downwards.
CAGGCAGCTACGGAGAGACTTGTCACAGTAGCCAATAGCACTGAATGAGCATTAACACAACACCTCCATAGCCATACAGCTACAGCACAGCCGTCCATTAACCTGGCTGACTCTTTCCAGACTGGAAGACACCAAAGACCGACGAGGTTTGACGACAGGGAATGCATCTTAAAGGTGGTTTTCTTGTCGGGCTTGGCTCCTGACACCACTGTGACTGAGTCAGCTAACGTAGCTGTATAGCTAACCGAGCTAACTGCCATCGGTTGTCGGCAGTAAGCTGCTTTAGCAACAACTAAAGCTTCCAGGATGCTCTGGAAAGCGAGTGAGTACTGTGTTCCCTGTTGGTCCCTGAGGGTGTGCTCAGCCCAGAAGCTGCTGAGCCCAGAAACTCTGACCCAGGGTTGAAGCCGAGGAGCCAGAGGACATCACTGGGAAAACCAGAGAGCATTTTCTCTTTAAGATTTACCCTGTTCCAGAGTGATGGGGGCATCAGGGTAAGAAGAGAGGCGGATAAAGTGATGCTCCCATCATGCCTAGTAAGCCTGTGGGAGCAGTGTTATGATCTGGGGTTGCCTCAGTTGTTCAGGTCGAGGTTCAGCAGCGTTATGAGGCCAAAACATGAGGTCAGCTCACTACCTGAATATACTGAATGAGCAGGTTTTTCCATCAATGGATTGTTTTCTTCCCTGATAACACGGGCATGTTCCAAGATGACAATGTCAGGATTCCCTGGTCTCAAACTGTGACAGAGTGGTTCAGGGAGCATGAGACATCATTTTCACACATGGGTTGGCCACCACAGAGTCCAGACCTTCACTCCACTGAGAATCATTGGGATGTGCTGGAGAAGACTTTACGCAGCGGTCCGACTCTCCCATCATCTATACAAGATCTTGGCGATATATTAATGCAGCTCTGGACAGAAATAAATGTTCTGACATTGCATGAGCTTATCGAAAAAATGTCATGGTGAAAGTGTGCCGTGATGAAAGCTAAAGGCGGTCCAACAAAATATGAGTGTGTGACTGGTTTTGGCCAGGCAGTGTATGACAGTGGTTTCCCATCAGAAAAGGCTGTCTAATGGCAAGGTAAAGCAGTGAAAATATTTTTGGTGGATCTTTTTTTAGGTAGCGAGAATACATTTACCGACAACCATCTACTGTAAATAATAAACGGACTATGGATAAGTACCTGACACAGCCCCACTTCAAATGATCCAAACTATCCCTTTAATGCGACCTATCTCTATAGTTTCCAATGAGGTCATCCAGTCACGCTCTGAGGATATTATTCTTCTCATAGAGGCTGTAGCTTGAGGGCTCAAGGCCATTTACGCTCCAGCTACAACAGATCAGCCTTTTATAAAAAACTTTTTACATCGTCCCGCGTGACCCCTCACTGTTATTTCTGTCCATTCTCCCAAACGCCACCATAGATAACGCATAATGCACGTCATCATTCTTCCCCCAGATTAAGCCGAGGGGGATATTGTGTTAGGGAGCCCTCTCCGCTGCACGGAGACCCGGGCAGGCTGAATGGGCTGCAGGGAGCAGCACTAAAGCAACAGGCCTGTGGTGTCTCTCCAGGGCGCCACTGGGAGAGCCTGAGTGTGGAAACCATCAAGGCTGCAGCAGCTGATGCGTTCTGACAGTGTTGTGGTAGATCCGCTCTGCCGTAAGAGGTACATAGGAAACACGGTGTGGTTCACATGGGGAGCTCTTTTTCCATCCACAGCTCGGCCTCAGTGGGGTACATCGACTGAGTGTGTGTGTGTGTGTGTGCGTAAGGCAACATTTCCGCATTTCAGCCGCAGAAATCTCTTCTTCTGGCTCGACCAACACTTTCCCACTCCTCCACTGGCCTTAGTAACTGAGTACATTTACTCAAGTATCTAAGCACAGATTTAAATTACTTGTACTTTACTTGAGTGTTTATACATTGTATGTTTCTTTATACTTGTACATTTTACTCTACTATATTCAGTGGTGGAAGAGGCAGTCAAATCTTTTACTGAAGTAAAAGTACAAAAGTATATAATGTATGTTGTAGCACTGCATTATAATTTTTTATCCATTCATTCGTACATATCTTTAAAGTTTCAGCAGGTAAAGGTAAGGTTTATTTTTTACTTCATATAATACCTGGATGCCAAAGGATCTTTATCTATACTAATACATCACAATTCATTTGTTAGTTATATTTTGTATTCTTAGTCTGAATCTGGAAGGTAACTAGTAACTAAGTTATCAAATAAATCCAGATCCGTATAAACCAAAGTATTGCACAGTGTTGAATTTCGACCTGGTGCTTCTGTTGGAGGAAAAGTCTGCAGATCACTAATGTCAGTAAAATTCATCCTCTGTGTTTCAGTCTGGACCAAACTGTTGGGCTGACAGACATTTTTAAACAAACAGTGTCCAGTGTGAGTCTCTTGTCCTTCAAATGTCTCTGAGCCGTTAACAGCTCCCACAAAGAGACATTTCCCCTCTGAGCGTCTCAGATGGCTTCATTTAAATAACTGGCACAAACATGTAAAATTATTCAGTATTTCACAACAAAGGTTGAGATGAAAGAAAAGTACAAAAATGAAAACATATCTATGCAGCTGAACATTTTTTTTTATTCCATTCATGTCACAACCACTCAGATTTATATCGGATGTGACTCAAAGCAGCAGGCTCAGCCAGTAGTTATAAAAACTAATGGACTGAACAACTGAAATGAATACAACATATTTTAAGGGAAACTGAGCTGATTTTGCTCATCAAAGTCTGTTTACAGATTTTCTGGAGTACTGCGTATGCGTAACAGTTGCATTAAGCCTTTTGTGGCTACCGAAGGGAGTTGAACAGAGCCTCAAGTGATGTCACTTGAGTCAGCGACAACTGGTGTTAAAAAATGAAAATAACTCAGGGGGTGTGGATTTAGAAAGACGTGAGCTTGCCAGACATCTGTAGCTCCTCACCTCCGCATGAGGCTAGAACATGGATGTATTAAGGGAGAACTGAATACACGATTGAGGCAGGCCTCCGTTTATTCCTATGAGAGCTGCGCATAACGTCAGTGAAGGAGCTTATGCTTCCGCATTGTGCAGCCCATAGAGCAAACGCAACAGAGACTTCCTTCGGCCGAGCAGCTTACTTCTGGTTTAACCCTCTGCTAACTTGAGATTTAATCATCTGGCTCTTCTTGACTGTCCAAATATTACTGGACTGAATTGATCGAATTCTGATAGTGAACCGAGTCATTCTGCAGGGGTTGTTACATTCAAAACAATGTTTACGTCATTTCACAGTCACAATTTAGGTCTATTGGGGGAAAAGTCTTCTCGGGCCGCAGTGCATCACGTGCCGTTGTCATTACATGGTTTGGCCACCATTTCAGCTCTACATAAGCTGCTACAAGAATAACACGGCAACCGAACTGTCAGTGGTTGAGTTGCATTGTGGGTAATGTAGGTGGCAGGTTTAGACAATGGAGAAGAATGTAAGGAATTAAAAAAAAACGATATCTCTGGTTCTACTGAATCAATTTTGATACTTTTTTTTTTCAGTCTCAAAATTCAGTTACAGTGGGACATTCTTCAGGATAATGAGTATTTTTACTCATACATACTCGTACTTCCTCCACCACCGTTGTCCTGCTCCCCAGTGTGTCTGAATTAATCTGACCCTCAGACACTGTGGTCCTGTGGATCAAACTTCCGAGCAGACCTCGTGGAATTCCAGTTTGCCGTGCTGAGGCCGGACACATGTTTTCTCAGGGCCTGTGTGTCGAGGTACGCCGCGTGGGAAACACTCGCATTCCACACCCACTTGTTGACCTCCCTGAACTCTCAGTGTGCTGATTCCTCGGTGTTACCTTGGCCGTGGGGAGAAGACGTCCACCGAGCTCACGGGGAGGAGGAACACATGTGAGGGGGAATCTCTCGCTCAGCAAAAATAAACCGATGACACGTTTGTGTGGGAGTCATCTGTTTTCATTAATCTATTCACATCTAACACTGCCGGAGCACTTTGTAGATACCGAAGGAAGTCAGATCATTATTGACATTTATATGGCTCTGAATCTTAATTTCTTCAACACCTCGTGGCCTTTGCTTGCATAAATCAGCTGGGTCAAGTGCTGCATGCCAAAAGCTGTCTGAATACCACTCAAAACTCTCCACTTAACACAAAGCCTGAAATGAGAGCGAACATGCACGACAGGAAAATGAAGTTTAACAGCTGCTTGCACAATGACAAAAATGTGACTCTTATCTGGAGTTTCATCAACACACTCTGTTTAAAGACACATATTTCTGTCCTGAGTCACTTTGTTTGCACCACGTGAGGCTCTCAGAGTGGCTCTGTGGTCACATTTTGTTTTGTATCATAAGAATCAGCTCACACGGCAAAGATTAGTTTATGATTAACAGCAGGACGGTAAACCCCGTAGATCTCTGTAGGTTGAATGAGGTAATAAAGTGTACCTTGATGCGGTTTTTCACACGTGGAGGATATAAGGCTTACAAAAGCAAGTCATGGGTTCAGTTTCATTCCCTGAACTAAGCCAGAGTACATGCCACATATTAAAGACATATTAATCTCCGGAGATTTAGACTTTCATGAGGTTGGGGGATTTTCAAGAGAGGGATTTAAAAAAAAAAAAAGAAACGGTCCAAATTAATGCAGGAGAGTCCAACTATCCTGACTTTTGGTCTGTAGTTTGGGTTAAGCTCCAAAGACTTTGGATCCTATGATTCCAATAATGTAACTCAAGAACATCTGTCCTATATCCATATTTATGAGGTTTGATTACACTGAACATGACGCATTCATGTCTGTGGAATTTTTTTTAACATCAATGTGCAGTGAAATATTTGCCTGTGTAGGTCTTGACCTATCAATGCAGCATATGCCCATTCAAATAACATAGCAGCCTGAATTCATGTACTCATTCGGTACGCTATAAATCGACAAATATGCCAAGGGCCAAGTGCAAAGAGTCAGATGTGGAGGAAATCAAACTTCATCAATGGACACATCTAGCTTAAAATGTGCTCATACCAAGGTTCACCCAATGTGTAGATTTAAGGCTCATTTATGCTCCCTTGACGTACAAAAATAGACATATCCATTTTAAAGTTTAACTTCCATTTTTAACTGCCTACATACTTAGATGCTTCCTTTACGTTGGCATGGATGTTAAGCAATGCCTCCACTACAGGGCACCGCTCAGAGTCAACCTGCAGAGGAGTCAACAAAAGTTGCCACGAAAGAGAAGAAGAGTCTAAAGTTTCTGACAACGCTAAATATGGCAACGCTGGAGGAGGCTGTAATAATGTGCCTCTTGTGAAAGAAGCACAAGTGAAGGCAGCGTTGTAGACGGAGGTGATCTGTGCACCATTAAATACATCGTGACATGAGGGCAGAGACTTTTTGTCACTACCTATTCCACAACAAATATCATTTACAATATTGTTTGATTTTTAAAACTTTGTTGTCGTGTCCTGTGGTCGTTTCTCGCTTGACGTACTGGCTACACTGCTAATCTGCCCCCAGGACTACTGGTGGTACTGCTCTGTTTGGTTCATATCGTAAACCTTCAAAAAACATGCAGACGTATTGGCAAAATGAAAGTAGAGTACAAACAGAAGGCTTTGTCCATTTCTGTTTGCGTATCTAATATAGAGCATAAATGAGCCTTTATACAACACAATAAATGCCAATAACGAGAGAAAGTGTCATTGTGACAGAAAATATTGTTTGAAATTTTTATGTTTGGTTCTGTAACAGGTCACATCAATGAGACTTTCTAAGTTTTCCCTGGAAATGGAATATGAAAGTTCCTTGAAGTAGTTTGTCAAACCACAGAAACGTGTTATTAACCACACAGTCAAATTTGAATAATATAAAATTAGGTCTCGGAATCGTGAAAACAATGAGCAGTTTTCTCTGCTCTGAAACGCTGGGGGCATGTCTGCTCCACTGTCTCAGTGTCAAACACCACTATGACCTATGACTTCAAACATGGATGCTTCCTCAAGCACATTTATCCGACATGTCCAGACATGTTTGAGCCACCAGCGCTAGAGGAGGGTATGACAGGCTGTTTTTTATTTATTTTTATTTTTCCTCTGTGTCAGGTTGTTGGACCTGAAGTGATGCTGTTTCCTTAAATTCTTCACAATAAAAGTTGCCTGTTGTTTTGTTATTTAAATGCTTTCATGATGAAAGTAAATTAACCTGACTCCTACACAACTAAGATTGAATACAAAATAGGAAAACTAAATTTCAAAGCATATTCAGTTACTGTAGAAGGTACAAAAGTACTGACAGCTGAACATAAGAGACTTTTAGAAACATCTTTCTCTCTGCTCTTCTGCACACGTGAGCTGAATATCACAACACATGCTCGTTTGAGGGGGAGAAAAGGATGGTTGTGAGACGGTCGGCGAGACGTCACCGCAGCCCGCTTGTAGGCAGGTCGGGCTCGCTTTGGCCCCACTCCAGAGTAGGTCCATCTCGGGTGTGGCTCGGCGTGGTAAAAGTGGTAATGAAAATGCAAATCAGCGCAGCATGGTTTGACTCAGCCAAAAGTGCCAGTGCAAAAGCACCAGTGATGTTGCGGGACCATGGCTCTGGCACGTCACGCCAGGACCACCTGAAAAATCCTGAACACAAAAATCATGAAAAACTGTTCACTGGTCAAGGATTTTAACATAGTTAGCGAGCTAATGCTTAGCTAACGTCAGCTTAACAGATAAGCAACTTTAAATCAGCGAGGCTGTTAAATTATGTGCTAGGACTGAAAACTCAGAGTTTAGGACTTGGGATTTGACTCGACACTTGTGACTTGCAAAACAATGACTGGGCCAAACCTCTAAAACCTGCAGGCATGTAAAAAGCTAAGCAGTTAGCTCAATCACAGCAACTCACAGCAGATGGTCATGACCACACACTCAAGTCTGTAACTTTTCTGACTGGTTTTACTAGAGTATAATCAAGTGACAAATTATTATTAATAATAATAATTTAAAAATAACAAATAAATAAAAAATCATAAACGTCTGAATGAACTATCCCGTAATCTCAACATTTCTTTTTATCTTTGTTGAGGCCCTGCCTACCCTGAAAGCACATCACTGTTTTTCAGGCACTTTAGTATCATTA
>JAJHUR010122322.1:0-12827 GCA_027495735.1 Lutjanus campechanus | reverse complement strand
GCTGCAAATTCAAAATGCTTCATCATTGCAATTGTAAAATGCAGATTGTATTATCACTCTTATCCATGTAATCTTTATCTCCCACAGGCCAGTAGTGAATTTTAGGCTGTGCGTGTCTATTATCGTTTCTTTCCGAAATGCATCTTAGAAGTCGTGCTTCAAGCTGGAGTCGACAGTTTATTTTTCCAAACGTTCTGTAATAAACTTTAAGCATAATGTAATTCAAGCCTACAAGAAAACTAGATTTCTGCTCCTCCTCTCTGTTTTTTAGGTTTTAGAAAATCTAGCCAGAGACAGGAGACTTCGGCCAATCACGGGTCTGTAAGATGGTTGATTGTTGAGTCTCAAAATGTCAGCATTTCACGACCTGGTAATGAGACTCAACAATCAACCATCTTCAAGCCACCAATCCAGAGCATTTGTAATTTGATGACCTGGGAACAGAACTCAACAATCGACTGTGTTTCTCCAGAACTGCAACTGCACCTTTAACCTCTCACTTTTTGTTTTTATGTTCACAGCCGTGTTATACCTTTGAATTTTCCCCAAAGAACCTGATATTTTGTAACACAGTCGTTCATCAGTTTTGTATTGATGATTCATCCAGGACAGTTTTGTGCCTGTCTGGGTCATGTCATGTAACATTGTCTCTTGGCAAAAATTAATGAAGCGTTTACTTCCACCTATGCCTGAAATAGCCTTTCTCAATTCACAACTCTGTTATCATTAAAAATTAATTGGGATGCCAGTGACAATCATTTTTATAAGAGTTTTATTTTTCAATCAATATCCTGTTGCTACACAGTTATTGCCTTGTAATCAGGATCCTTTATTGGACAGAGACTTTACATAATTTCTTCTGACAAATAATCTCCCCTGTACCTGAGGTGAATATGATGCAGACAAACCAATATATGAGACGGATACTACACCTTCAGTATCAGTCAACAGTACATGTTCAACATACAATATCTGTTAATGAGGCCTTTTGTTTTTTACGTGTATTGACAGTGAAGGATCGTATTATTTACATTATCTCAACATAAATGTCTTTAAAGGAGAAATCAACAATATATTTGCCTTAAGAAATCATAAAATTACCACAATATGCCATCAGATTCAGGAAACATGTTAAATTGAAATATTCACTTCTCTTACAACAACGCTCCAGCAGTGATGTCCCACTTTGTAACTTCTGTTATTGTTTACCTGTTTCAGCTTAACTAGAAAATGAATGCCGAATGTTTGCCAAATAAGTACGCATCTGTTTATGAGTTTTAAGAAATCATTACTAACTTTGTATAAGACATAGATGTTAATAATTATTAAATTGAGCAATATGTTAACAGAGTCTGGCAGGCAGTGACGTACAGACCAGAGTGTGTTTTCAGGGCAGTGGCTTTTGTTTGCAGGATAACAGGCTTAACTTTACACCAAGAGACAACTGACAGCTGATCAAATTACAATGTTGGACTCACTGTTGCTTTTTATTGTCAGTTTACGATGTTGTGCATGTCTTGCACTCCTGCAGTGCTCCTGCAGCCAGCCTGAATAATTAATATACAGTCTATGGCACAGACTCATTTGGACTGCTGTGATCATTTTTTCATGCACATTTGCTGCATATTGCTCCTTTAAATTGCCCTGGAAAGTCTCAACTGTGAACAACAACACGAATCACTGCGATAACTTCAGAGACTGAATTTTAAATAATTGTCCCTTCAAAAGCCCGTTTTTTTCTTTTTTACTGTCATCTATCTACACGTTATACAAAGATCATATCAGATCACATAGTGAAATTGAGTCGCTTGAACAAGTACTATAACCTTCCATCTTTGCAGCTACACAGATTAGGATCTTTCAGAGTTCATTTTAGGATTCATTTTTATGAGCCTGTTCAGGAAATCCCTGGCAGATGATCGATGAAGGAGCCTCGCATCACCGCATATTGCGCACACGGATGCTCTGATCTACAAGATCAGTTCAGAGTTTTAAAAACCTCCATAACATAACAGACACAGTGCATAACACCTGCTTGCCTCTTGTCATCAGAAAGGAACATTTTGTTACAAGCTGAGTGCACAGTACAGTTAATCGCACTGATGTTCTTATTGTCGGGATTTAGCTCAGGATGCTGACTCATACAGATCCCCCTGTAGGCTCATATCTCACAGCCAATGATAACTGATAAGGGGGAATGACCGGTGAAATGAGGATCAAGTAAAGATTGTGATATGAGAGCGGCTGTGTGAGTTCAGACTCAAGGGAGTTCAAGTAGAGAATTGATTTTCTTTCTAGAGTATTGCTCTTTGCGATATTGAAGAGGCAAATATTTGTTGTGGAGTAATAATGGCTGCCACAGAATCCCTTAAATCTCTCAGACTAGCTGATACCTGTGAGAGAATGGTTTATGTAATACACCTAAAATGTCACTGTGGTTTATAATCCCTCTGAAACCGTGATATGCTGGCGAGAGGGCAGATTCTAATGCACTGCAGGCAATGCTGATATTTTACAGTTTACTAAGTACACTATAAAACATTTTGAGATTGGAAAGATTAAATACAGAGACAAGGGTGATACACTTGAGGCCGCTCCCAGTGACTCTGTTAAATTAAAGGCCGGACTGAAATTTGAATTCTCCTCACTTTGATGGAATAAAAGTAAATTTTTCAAAAGAGCATAAAGCCATTTTGAAAATAGTGTCTTAGGTACTTGGTTTCTTATGGCATCATTAAGCTGAAGAGCCAGTGGTACTAGGAGAATCATTGCTAATATTCATTGTGTGCAACTAACCACATAGCTTTAGCTATTTAAGCTGTCAGTCCTTTTACAAAACTTTACATTTGGAAGGACCCATCATGTTAAGTTTACATTCTAAATTACCCTTCTCTAAGCCCCACCCTCCTTACTTAACGTTTGCTTAGTGGTGGCACATTTAATGCAAAATTAAGCAGTAATTTTTGAAACACTAGGTCTTCAATTCCACAGTGTGTGGCTAGCTAATCTAAACTAATGCTAATGCTAAAAAGTTGGTCCCCAGCTGGCTTTAATGTTTCCATCTGACACATTTTGAAACAAGAATCCTGTAGAAGGGTTTGAAATATGTAGATTAGATTAAGTGCAGTCTCTCGGCCAGACCAGCCTGGCCACGTTGCCCCAGAAAGAGAGCCCGGAAAAAGCTAACCTGGCTTAGACCTACTGTAAGACAGCGAGCCAGAGAGAGATGCAGCTGCCCACTTTAATTATAGACCAGCCCACATCCTCCTCCTCAAACCCCTCAAATGTAGTAGTATTTCACACAGGTTTGGTTGGAGGTAACATTACTGCAGTAAGCTAGTTTCACAGTTTATGTAACAGCACACAAAGACCAAGTTTAATTCATTCCTCACACACAATTGCTCTCCAAACTCATGAGACACCGAGTATCGCTCTTATCAGAGCCTCATGCACAACACCTCAACATGTAAAGGGATGCAAAGATTGACAGGCCTGCATATTTACAGTTACTTTTCAACAGATGCTCTTTGAAGGAGGGTCTTATTAAAGAGATGATCGGAGTTTGCCTCATTGCTAAAATTAAATGGTAAATCAAGTTTATTAGTCATATGTACAGTTATACACAACATATAGTGAAACGCATTCTCTGCATTTGACCCGTCCTTCGTCAGGAGCAATGGGCAGCCACTGTGCAGCGCCTGGGTTTCAACTCCAGTTCTAAGCTTTTCACAGAAGACATTAGCACTGATTCTGATCAGGTGCTACTCTGCATGCATGTTTTCATGTACAAAGTCAGTCAGTACCAGAAGAGAGAACACCAATATAGGGGCACTGCATGACGATGGTGTGTGCAGATGCGGCGGCTTGGTACTCTCAGTGCCTCATCCACTCGCCTTTATTTATTATACATACAGCAGAGAGGGAAAGTACTTCATCATATTTGTCTTTTTTTATCCCTTTATCTTGTTTTCTATTGCTGCTGGTGTCTGAGAGATACCAAACATGATTTCACTGTATGCCTAAAATGACAAATGATGTGTCTTATGTCTTATGTTTTATGCGTGAGATTTTTAAAAATGTACATTTCTTATTTTTGGCAATGAAAATTTGGACCAAATAAGTTCAAATACTTTAGAGCCACTGATTTCTTAGCAAAGAATTATTTTAACTCTAGTTAAGGCGTTTGAACTGAGTATAATGACTGTTTTAAAACTGAAGATGTATAATCTTTACTAGGAGGTTGGTAGGTTGTCTTGCAGAGAATTATGCTAATATGCTAACCACATTCGCTACGAAAATTTATTTGTTTGTCTTGATTTGTTTTGTGAATGCTCAGCATGACATTTATTCAAACATTTTAAGTCATAATAAACACTTAATAAAAATAATGGCAATAAAAATTGAAGTTGGGTTATAATCATTAAAACTTATTGTACCTATATTAACTAAATGATTTACAGTGTGATTACACAGTTAAAGTTTCAGTCTTTTTCAGTATTTTGAAGGTATAGTTCATGAAATGATCTAGCGGCCACTCTGTTCTTTGAATATTTCTCATTCAGCTGACAGTACTGAAGTAATTGGTCAAGATTTCAATTATGATATCTCAAGATATTGCTAGTATTCATTTCTGTCATTATTAGGTTTTGCCACAACGCCGTTTCCTTCTTTTTTTTTTTTTACTAATTTACTGCAAATAGGAAAAGGCTGATGTAGCACACAAACTCATCAGTCCGCATCAGTTCCCACAAATGAGATACTTCAATCTTAGAAAAATCAAGTGGCCCTAAATGCAACAACAGTGCAGCAGTTTTCAGAAAATAACATAATTATTTTCCAAACATTCTTCAGGCAAGGTAGCCATCTCTGCTGCCTTCCTGTCGGCTGTGCAGAAAGTAGGCCACTTGGCACGTCCATAAGTAGCAGCTAAATGACATTGGTTTTAGTAGGACGTTAGCAGAGAAGATCATTGATATAATTAGCATTCCGCTGTGTGTTATAATTATCATCCACATGATGAGCTATTAAGGGACTTAAATTGTATGTTACGCTGCTTTAACAGATGTAGTTCGATAGCACAGCAGGGAAGGCAATTGGAAAACACAGCTAAGTGTGGATTGGGATGCAGCAGGTGTTCTCTGGGTCACCGTGAGCAAATTAGAGCTGAAATAGAATAAACATAACATACTGAAATGATCCCAGGTTCAATTTAGAAAGATGATAGCAACTCAATCTCACAAACAGACAGTGTTTAAGAACTCTTAATAATGTAATTAACAGACAAATCCTTCAGGTGGCCCACTGACACTGTGGACACACTGACAAATCACAGGAATTGTTTTGTGCTTCGCAAATGTTAGCTGCCACTATGAAGGGGGAAAAAAGCACATTACATGGCAAACAGTTTTTTGGATTAACTCCAGGAGCCTTTTCACAGTTTGTCTATTTCCATATGACACTGCCAACAGTGTCTGGGTTCCTTTTCAGCTTTGAGGCAGAGCTGATAATGTATATGCAAACTAATTAGGTCAAAGATAACACTGAAAGCATTCACAAATAGCTGTGACAGAACACGCTTATGTTCCATCTGCTTGATAGTAATAAAGAGAGATGTTGTGACTGGTTGTATATAACACAAGACTAAAAGTCTGAAGCCAGATTAGTTTCTCTGTGAGGTTGCACAGTGATGCTTTGGCCTAAAAGCAAACATCAGCATTCTAACATGCACACAATGACAGTGTTAACTAGAGCTGCAATGATTAGATGATCAATCGATTAAAATAAAATTAATCAGCATGGATTTTGATAATCGATTAATCGTTTCAGTCAATTTTCAAGCAACAATATCAAATATTTGCTGGTTACAGCTTCTTAAATGTTAGAATTTGACAGTAGATGAAGAGGCTTTGACGTTTGGACTGTTGGTTGGACAGAGAAAGCCATCTGAAGACGTCGCTCTGGGCTCTGGGAAATTGTGATGACCATTTTTCAAAATTTTGTGACATTTTTAGACCAACCATTAATCAATTAATCGTAAAAAATCATCTGCAGACTTATCAATAATGAAAATAATGGTTAGTTACAATCCTATTGTTAACATAATATTTAGCAGGTATAATGTTAGTGAAAGGTATAATATGCAAACGTGTCTGCCTGTATTTCCTTATTTTCTCTCATTATTTTGGTGTGCTCAAGGCGCTTTACAATCCGAAAAGTTGGTTATTTGACATCCTGGCATCTTTCTGGTGTGTATACAAACGGTTTAGACAAATCCTACTGACTCTTCCTTTAAGCAAGTTAGCATTTGTCTTTTAGCACTAAACAAAATGTCATTAAGGAATTAAGGAATTATTATGATACATAATCTGTGAACCATGAACGTCTGAATAAAATTTTGTGCCAATCCATCAAATGGATGTTGAGATATTTAACCATGAATGTCTGCACCAGATTTCAGGACGATCCACTTAAGAGTTGAGATATTTCAGTCTGGAACAAAGTGGTCGACCGACAGACAGAACAACACCGCCATCTCTAAATACATGCTGCTAGTGAGGCTTAAAATATTTATATAAAAGCAAAATATTTAAAGAAAGAAGATCAACTTTTACTCACTGATTTATTTATTTTGAGGCAGTGAGACCAGGAACCAATCTAGGCTTGATAATCAGTAAGATCAATGCAGAGTCACATCACATCAGGTAGAGAAACGGTGAGGAAACACAAACCATCAATTTTTCCAAGATTTTCAATTAATATTTTTCCCCTCTTGAGCAATCTGCAAAACTAAACACATTAGATCTGATAATTGATTTCTTGCTGCTTATTGCAAGTTCTGTTTTATATAATACAGGTGTACTGACATAATGAAGAAACTTGTAAACCAGTTCGAAAGCAGTCTTCTGTACATGTTTATGATCTAAAGGAGTAAAAACAGGAAAAAAGAGAGCGCTACATAAAGTTAAAGTTGGAGACAAACATCAGTATTGTTTGTCTCACTAATACTCTGGATTATGCAGCAGAGTCCCATCTAATTAGCTCCAGTATGCTTGCTAAAAGGCATTAAAGATAGCAGGCTTCCACTGATTAAAGTGAAAGAGAATGAGGGATAACAAGACAGGCTGCCTGTGAGAAAGAGGGAGGTCATTTTTAATGACAAATTAAATATGGAGCTAAAACCCAACCAGAAAACCTGAGCCACATGAGGCCTGACATCCCCACTCCGGTGTACTTTACTGTACGGCCACTGCACAGTGGCATTTTTATGATATTTCATATTTTTCATGTGTCATTTCCTGATAATGTTGATTAGCCACGCTGTTCGCCTACTATTTTTTGACAAATAACTTAATTTTGCGCTTAATGTTAAAGAATTTAAGCTGTGGCTAAAACAAAACTATGACGTATGACAAGAGAAGAAGCTTGAGGTCAAAGGTCATCCTCCAAGCTCACACCTCTTTATCACCCCTGATCCTTCAGCTGCTCCCTCTCCGGTGACATGACAGCAACCTCAGAGTAAAGCACCCTGAGGCAATTTGTGTTTTGTGATTTTGTGCCAACGTTATCTAAACAAAATGTGGCTCGACTCTAGTGCGTGCCGCACTTCAACAATAATGCCGTCCCGCTGTCATGGGCCAGGAGGGGGTTATTGCTGAGCGTCCCCACAGGGATGTAGCATTATCCAGTTAACAGGAGATGTAGTTTGTCAGCCGACGAGCATCCAGCTCAGCAGGACGAGATGGAGAAAAATCCTTGTCCTCATAACATATGTGAGAGTGATCGCTGTTGCTATCTATCCTAATATTCATGCTAATGATGTTGACCAATCTGGTTATTATGATAATCACTGTTGTGAAAGTTCACACCTTACAAGAAGCTAGCTCAAAGTTCAGTTCACAGAGATTAAAATTAAAATCCCTGTAAAGAAAAAAGGGAGTTTTTTCTTCAATAAACACATTAAACAAGTTTGAACACAGTTGCTGAAAAGATGTGAAAGCACTGAGAGCTATGTAGTACTGAACTGTTAAACTGTTTTTCACAATTTCTGTGTTCAGCACCATCCTGGCTCTGTCCTCTGTCTCTGGTGGGTCAAACATGTCTGGACATGTCCAATGTTTTCAGGTCGTAGTGGTGTTTGACACTTGAGACAGCAGAGTGGACACACCCCCAGTGTTTCTGAACAGAGAAAACTGATTATGTTTTTTTCTCAGTTTGAGATCTAATTTTATATACTAGAAATTGGAAATAGAAGTAGAATTTTTTTTCATTCATTTAAATTTGGCTGGATGATTAATGACACATTTTTCTGTGGTGTGACAAACTCCAGACACATGTTCAAAGTTCATTTTGAACTTTGAACAGGTTCACAGTTCTAAAAAATGAACTAGTTCACATTCTTTTTTAAAATTAAATTTTAAATAGTGTCTCCTCCTACCAGGGATGCTGGAGATTATATAAATTTTATAAAGCGACGTCATACCTAGTGGTGCGCAATATTCATGTTTTTTCATTTGAATGACCAGGATAACTTGTATCTATAGTTATTAACCCCAACTTACAACATGTGGCAAATGTTTTACACTACAGCGGCCAGCAAACTTGAACACCAACATACTGTTGAAATTTCCAAGTGGTAACTCAGATATTCCAACTTCCCAGTCAAACTTGAACGCACCGTAATGCATGAGAACTGCAAGATTTAGAATAAGACCCGACAGAGGAGAGGAGCATAAATGACACGGATCTATCTGTCTGTTCCTCACTGTTAACAGAGACTCATACACGTCATGCTCTATGATCAAAGAAAAGTTTTTAAATCATGTCAACATTTCTGTCCATATTCGTTGCACATGGGAACCATCAGACAGTATCTCTACTGAGAGTCTGCATGAGCCTTTTTTTTAATCAACTGATGACATGAGCATCATTAACTCTCTCAGGCGTGAACAGCACTCGCATTCACGTTAATTAATTGCAGACCGACTCTTTTAGTTCGCTGTTCACCAAAAACATGAGCATGTTCAAAATCGCTCTTTTACTGAGGGTAATAGATTACATCTGATTATTAATCACACCCCCATTCTCTGTTTGAGAAACAGCATTAATCTAAAAACACCAGTTAACACTGGCTGGAGTGGAGCTTTAAAGAGGACCATCTATTTTTCAAATTTAAGTATGTTCATGTGTGCCCTGGTATCTCAGTTGGTAGAGTATGCAGCCCATGTACGGATGCTGAGTCCTCAGCAGCAGCTGTGGGTTTAATTCCAGCTTGTGGCCCTATGCTGCGTTTCTTTCCCTCTTTCTCTCCCCAATTTCATGTCTGTCTGTAAGTGGTCCCGTCAATTAAAGGCAAAAAGCCCCTCCCCCAAAAAATGTAAGTATGTTTACAAGTCTTGCACAAGATGGAAAAAGTGCTACAAAGTGTTTTCTATCTCTAGAGGGAGGTGTGTGAAATGTGATAAACTGCTTCAAGTAATGTCACTTGAGTCAGCATCAGTTGAGGCTGAAGACAAAATTCAAAATCAAAAGAATCTGTTTATGTGCAGTAAGAAAGAAGTTAACCCGCCAGACCTCCCACCTCATCTCTGCTTGAGGCAACATTAGCCAAATCTACCGAGCTGTGACTGGTTAACTTGCATTGTCTGTCATTTAAGAGCAAGGTTTTGACAAAAAGAAGAAGAGTGCATAGAATGAAAAAGATAATATCTCCTTTAATGCAGTTCCTTTCATGGCCAATAGATGCTCCCAAAGAATCTGACTGTACCAAAGTCAAAGGAGAAACTGCCAACTTTCTCAAGAAAAACAAAATCAATCTCTTCTTAAGAACTCATTTTATTTCATCTCTGTCTTGGTGGCAATTTTGAAAATGACTGCGCTATTAAGAGTATCTGGGGCTTAATGACGGGTGTATTTTTGGCCTTGTTGTTTGCCTTGATTGACAGCTCCTCAGGCTATTACCAGCTGCAGTGGTTGCCATTTGTTCATCCCAGCTCAGCTCCACTCCACTGCCCCCATTTGGATTTTATAGCTCCTCTAATAACTGATAAAAACGGCAGGGAGTTAGAGTCTGGTTATTATTGGCATTTTATCAAATCTGAATCCAGCATCTAATCTGCTTTCTGACCCTGAGTTCTTTCAAATCCTGATCAATTAAATCTTTTTAGGTTTAATTTTTTTATACACTAAACTGATGGTGCCGTTCAAGATCTGAAAGCTGTAATTTTGGCTATTTTTCTTCAAGGCAGTTCTCAGATTCGTCGAAATATTTCAAACTTTACTGTCACTCTGCATTAAATTCAGTTCACAGGTGTTTCTGGAGTTTGAACACATACAATTACAAAGGTCACTCACTGTGCCTCTGGGGTTTAACATGATCAATTTAAGTGTTGTTAATGAAACATGCTGCCCCTCTTTGGTTTGGTGTGGCCTAATCCTCGTTGGATAATCCAGAATCCTATTGCAGGATTTACTTTATTGTGGAGGGCTGCGTGTTGGGGGAGGTGGAGAGACCCTGGATGATGTTACGAGGTGGTTTAGAAAGAGTGGCGGACCAGCAGGGTGCTGAACAGGCATTTGGAAGATTGTATCAAGCCCGACTCAGACTGCCACTTAAGCCAACAAACAGGCAGGTGGGCTTCATCACAATTGCTGATAAAGACATAGTGGATATGTGAGCAAAGCTGCTTCCCTGTCTGCACAATAAAACTGCTCAAAGTGAACACTGAAAATCTGCTAGTGTGATACACACAATAGTTCCAGTTTTGTTTTGTTTTTTATAGATCCAGTTCAACTTCGCATGATCAAAGTCAGAGACTACTGAAAAATCATTTTACCTCACAGAGCATTCATACAGTCCCACTGATGGAGAAAACTGCAGTTCAGTTCCAGTGTCACATTTTCCCATTTTTCCCAGCTGTTGTCTTGAGATATGTTCCATTTTTTCCATAAAGAAAATCTCTTCGACAATTATTAGACACTGGTCCTGTGTTGGAGGCACTATGGTCCCCAACTTCATCGTAATAGTGATAAGTCTTCCCAAGATAAGTGACAAAATATATTGTTTCTCCATGCACTCTCAAAGAGTTAGGAGCATTTTCTGAATGACACGCCTATTGACAGGATGACATAATTTGACTGTACCTTCGAAAACCATCGCACATCACTGATTTGAGATTGTAAAAATGGTATGGGTAAGGTTTGTTTATGTTTTGGGACAAATACAACTTGGTTAGATTTAGGAAAAGATTATGGTTTGAATTATTATGACTACTACATTAAGATTGGGGGACATTTGTCGTCATAGTTACAATAAAAAACACATGGTTAATGTTATGGAATGATTGTGGTCATACAAAGAAAATGATGTTTACCGTCAGCTGGAAATGAAAAACAGTGACCTGTGTTAAAGTCTGATGCGTGTTGATCTATCCATCCACACTGACCTCCTCATTATGCAGACTTAATCACACTACAGCAACATCATCTCACTTCCTCCTTTACTCCCGTCATAATTACTACAGTCACCTAAAATGATTTGTCGCTTGAAAGTTTTGAGGAACTTTGCTCAGACAAATGATGCTGTTGTTTTTCTTGAGAGGATATATCTCTGAAATTGCTTCTTTTTTTTTACTTGGTATTAAATTATTATAAGTCATAGGTACCTTAAATCCTAGCTTAAGGCAAATCCTTGTTTAGTGCTTTAAATGCAATTGCTCAAAACAATTCTTTTCAAACACTTCCAAAAAATATGAATAATCTCCATAAAATGGTTTAGACTCCCTCAGACATATCTGACGTCTGTGTAACTTCTTACTTTCCAGCTTGGCTTTTTCTGGAAGAATCATCACCTCTATATCTGTAAACTGATCTATGTATGGTGTATCCTCCACATGTTTTGCCAATCATTACCTGAAATCTCATTATTAAGCTCTTTTTCCAATTTTTCTTTTACATATTTAGGTACAGGCTTGTCTTTAAAGTTCAGTCCTTGATGTAATGCCAAATTTACTCTCAGGTAACTTGTTTGTTCAATATATAATATTCACTTCCACCCGTGACAGTTTCACTTGAGGGCGAGTTTGCCCAGCAGCCATGACCCCATCATCTGACAGTCAGTCTCCCTCATGCTGTCCCATGCAGCAGCAGCAATGATGATGCACAATTTGTGCCTTTGCAGCTGAGTAGCTCTGGGCCATGGCTGCCTGGACCTCTCTGTGTCTGCCTCAGTTACCATGGAAATAGGAGTTAACTTGAGAGTCTCCCAGGAGATTTGACTGATGTGGAAGATGGGGACGAGAGGGAGAAGATCGCAGTGAGCTCGTTGGCAGACTCCCGCTTAGTGTAGCATGGTTCACTTAAGACCACAGTGAATAATAATAATAATGTCGTATAATAACTATGCGGTGGTATGGCTTTTATGTGAGCGTTTTGAAAATAGGCAAATGCACCAGAAAGGCAAATGACGTGGAGAAAATGAGTTCTGAAGAGTGGAGGATATAATGAAACAGAGGCAGTCAGTGAAGTGCGCAAGTTCAATAAATGACCCTTTGTTGTTGTGTGACAGTTACACGGCCAAGAAACATGTTCAATTACCAAGCTAAATAAGCCAAAATCATAATAACTCCACGGTCCAGTGCATCCTGCTCTCTCAACTGACTGCACCGGCCCCTGACACAGTATCACAAACATTTAGACTGCACGCAACATTGTCCATTCTAGTTCAACCACTCACACTGCTTCTACTTTTCTATTTTTTTTTTTTTTTTAATCCCAAATGATGTTACATGACCAGGATGAGTCAGTCGCCCTCTGCCCAGGCTAAGGCACGT
>JAJHUR010122320.1:716-13007 GCA_027495735.1 Lutjanus campechanus | reverse complement strand
TTAAAGCCCCAACAGATGAAGCAGGTCCTGACTTTGTTTAGCCAGAAAACAAATGTCCCTGAAAGTTTCACCTTTACTGAAGCAGCAGAAAGTCAGTGATGAGGACTCACTGAATGATGAGCTGACCGTGAGGATCTGCAGCTCTCCTCTGCTTCTTTACTACAGACTGAACACAGTCGTGGCTTGTGTGTGGCCTGTTTCCAGACCTTTGAATCGCTGCCAGGATCCCACATTTTTCTCAGCTTTTTAAACACGTCTTGTTCATCAAGACTGACTGATGCTGGGAAACAAAAAGCTAAATGCAAACCTGTGACATCATTTCAACTATTAATTTAAGACCGTAATGTTTTTTTTAGCCTTTGTACCTCCTGTGCCCTAAATTTTGAGGCTCTTCTAGTTTTGTGTTTGTCTGAGAAGGAGCCTGCTGTGTGGGTCAACATTTAGAAAATTCAACTAAAGTGGAGTATTATGAGAAATAACATATGTTGCTGTTGGAGACGCTGCTTAAAAGGCGTAATTTGAACAAGAAAACTTTCCTTAAGAGCTTCTAAGTTAGAACATTTTATCAATTTAAGTATCTCATAACTATTCTGTAGTTGTTTGATTCAACACTCAGCTGAACTGAGGATGTTTACAGTAAAACAAGTAAAAAGTAAAACATAAAAACTGAAACTTTAAAGGCAGAAAATATCTTGTGAATCATTTTAGTGCTGAAACAATCAATCGACAGTAATGTAACTGCCATCAATTAATCGTCAAAGCAAAAGTACCTTCTCACTTTTCAGCTTCTCCAATTTAAGAATTTGACAGATTTATAGAGCTGCGACGATCAGCTGACTAATTTGATATTTGATTTTTTTAAATCATTTTTTAAGAGAAAAAAATCCAAGTTTCAGCCTTTTAAATGCAAACATTTTCTAGTTTCTTTACTCCTCTGACAATATGAGAGCCTCGTCTCAATAAAGCAAAAATCTGGTTTAAAAAGCCTTTTAAAGAAGTGCTGCAGAGATGTTCTGACATGATGTTCTCCAGGTGTAAGACTACATGTTTGTTTGGTTCAGACCCCAACAAATGTCACATCATCACGATTTAAATGGTTTTTTTTTTAGTGAAATTGACAACTGTAGTACAAAAATGATCATTCCTACTAATCATGAACTAAATAACAATCCCAATATCAAAGCAAAGGTTTTTTTTAACCAGATCAAACTGTCTCAGTTGCTCATTTTAACTGAATATCATCACCACCAGTCTTTTAGTGAATGATTCATCGTGATTACTAATTGACAGGTTGGCAATAATCATTAGTTACCTTTTTAACCTGACATATTTTGTCATCTTTAAGGTTCAGTATCCGTCATACAATTTTAAATCTGCATGTTTGAAAAAATATCTGGTTGCAAAACACAGCAGGTTGGCAGTGATGGAGCCAACTGAGTCCTGACATTCACTCATTCATTCATTAGATTTGAACAAGATTCACTTTTCATCGTTTAGTCTTCACATTTCAGCTGATAGTTATGTTCTTAACATGAATTTGAGAAGTTCTTCACGGTGTTCTCATTAGATCAACCTCTTCTGTTCGTGAGGAACACGGTACAAACAGCTAGCTTAGCTTAACTTAGCTTAGCTGCTTACGAAATGACTGTCAGTGTGTTTGAGCCGAGACAGAAAACTGCAGTTTCCTTTGAACAGAAACAAACACTGTTTAATTCACTCTCACTGGAATACATAAATAAATATAAGATAGAAATTTGTAGATGTAATGGAATTAAAGGCCCGGGCAGCAGCTAACAGGCTAGCTGGATTCACCTGTAGTTAATTAGCTTCAGTTAGCCGCTCAGCCTGATGCTAACAGCACGCTGCAGACAGCGAGCGTCATTTTTAACGAATAGAAACGGACATTATGTGAATAATTAAAGTGCAGACATGATAAATAACCCTCTATCTGTCAGAAAACGCCGCCCTCCCGCTGTGTTCTCCGGTAAAAAGTCACATTTGTCGGTCTCTTTACTCACCTCCGGCTCGCCGATGTGACCGCCTGGGAACCACTGAGGAGGATCACGTGGGATATTGGAGGGCACAGACCGCCTCCCCCTGAAGCTGATTGGTCACCGAGAGCCAACATTTGACGTTTCCTGTCAACTGTCAACAGCTGATTGGTCGGAGGAGAATCTCGGTCGGAGTGGACAGAGCCCGCCCCCAGGAGCTGAACCTCGTGGACAGCAGTGATTGGTCCAGCTGTCAGGGGAAGTGTGCGCTGATTGGCTGTAGTGAGGCTGATGAAAAGGCTTGATGACTGAGATTGAAAGAGATTTTATTAGAGTCGAGTGAGGCAGGATAATTACAATCTTTAATTCGTTTTTGTTCATTTCAATTTTTTCAATTTCAATTTCAAATTAATCAGCTTCATTGGCATGACGTTTAGATCAAACATGCTGCCAAAACAAAAAGTCATTTTATACACAACATTATTGTGTATAAAATGATCGATAGATAAATTGAAAATGAAAATAATCATTACTTGCAGCCCTAGTTTCTTTTTACTCCATTTCATCTCTGAGGACAGTGCTTTAATTTTTACTCTCTGTCTCTCTTTACCTGTTACTGGTCAAATATACACAGATTACAAATTAAATGGCAGTTGTTTTAATTAGTAATTAAATCCACCTGGTTACACAAACAAAATAATCTCATCTGAATACCTTTGGATGATTTCAAAATAAAACACTGAAAAAACAGTCATTTCTCTTTTTCTCTTTAAACATTTTCAAGTCAACTCAGATTTTATCTGTAAAATCCAAAATGATCCTAAATCACAGTGTCCCCCACGTCCTTTAGAACCTGTCCAGCGTTGACACCTCCTGTCCTTTAGAACCTGTCCAGCGTTGACACCTCCTGTCCTTTAGAACCTGTCCAGCGTTGACACCTCCTGTCCTTTAGAACCTGTCCAGCGTTGACACCTCCTGTCCTTTAGAACCTGTCCAGCGTTGACACCTCCTGTCCTTTAGAACCTGTCCAGCGTTGACACCTCCTGTCCTTTAGAACCTGTCCAGCGTTGACACCTCCTGTCCTTTAGAACCTGTCCAGCGTTGACACCTCCTGTCCTTTAGAACCTGTCCAGCGTTGACACCTCCTGTCCTTTAGACCCACAAAAGAATAAAGAGAAACTTTTAGAGCAGGGATGGAGGGATGTAAATAAAATGCATTTTGCATCCTGCCACGTCCACCACACAGAGGAACAGTTGTCTCAGAAATGTTCATAAGTTAACACAATATTACCGGTTATCATGAAAAAAGTGTCATAACTTTAAAATTGCATGTTTTAAAAACAGCACTGACAATGCAACAATAATAATAAACATTTGTTTAAATCTAATCTGGGCTGATATAGTTACATATTTTTTGCAGTCTCATTATGTAATCCCAATTACATGTAATCCATTACTACCTAACCCTGAATATACAAAAAGCTCAATAAACAGGACATGTTCCAATAGTCACACACTTGTTTGAAATGCTGTAATAAGAGAAGATCAATAAAAAAAAGTGCATTAATGAATGTTTATCAGATAAAAACACCTTCCAGGTTCTTAAATGTGATGATTTGCTGGATTTCTTTATTTTATATCAGAGTAAGTTTAATAACTTTGAGGTTATTCAGATCAAATTAACATTTTAAAGGTCCAGTGTGAGAGATTTTATAGGATTTATTGTCAGAAATGTAATATAATATTCATCAGTATGGTTTCTTTGTGTGAATAGTTGTGTTTTTGTTCCCTCAGAATGATTTTTTATATCTACAGGGGGAGCAGATCATCTTCACAGTGGCCGCCATGTTGATGTTTTTGCAATTTACTGAATCCTACACACTGGTCCTTAAAGATCTAAGTCCTCTGTGACAGGCATATCAGTTTACGTTTGTTGTCATGGTGACAAAAATGAGATTTTAATCCAGTTTTATTTGTATAACAGCAAATCATTTATCTCAGCAGGTCTTTATAAAACCAGCTGTTCCCACCAGCTGACCTTCATTCAAAGATTCAAAGTGATAAATCTGATCATTACTGTCATAATGATAATAACTGTTCTAGAAGATTGCAGGTCATCCAGGTTTTTATGTTCCTATAAGACTTGAAGTTCAGCTGACTCAGTGGTTCTCTTTTTTGATATTTTTTCTTAAAAATGAGATTATTTGATCATAAAATATTTGGTGATTAATTTGCTTTAATTGGTAATCAATAAATTGTTGCATGTCTACTCTTAATTGTGTATTTTCCCAGCATAAATCATATTCAGTTAACTTTCCTTCGCTCTATATTCATCCCTCCCTCTGCAGTGGCTGTGTGTCCCTCAGGGGGCCGCGCCCCCCAGTTTGAGAACCTGTGAGCTGACTGATTGTTTTCATGCGGTTTGATCGATCGATATGACTGGTATCATCTGTGTAACAACATTTATGGACCGAGCACAGACCCTAAAACTGACTCTGCTATATTAAGTCATATTCTGTGATATAAGTTAAATATGTTACATCCATTAACACTCAGATAAAACAGGCTCAAACCACAGAGTTTAAATTAAACCACGCCCACTTCCACAGGATGACAGCAGTGACAGTAAACAACAGACTCTGATTGGCTCATGTGGAAGTGGGCGTGCTTTCGTCTTAACTGTGCTCTGACACTTTATTGTACGTCGTCACCTGACTTCTTTCTGTGTTTTGATTGGACACGTCTGCTCTCCACAGAAGTTTTTTCTTCCTATTTTCTTTTTATAGTTTAGCTGTACGGCCAAAATCTGATTAATTTAAATCTATTTTGCTCTAGTTTGTGAAAATAAGCTAATTTTTTCTTCTTTCTTTTTTCTCTTTAAAATATTTTTTTTTAAAATCGTCTCATAATCTGAAACCAAAGTCTGAAGTTGTGTTATTTGTACGCAGACTGAAGAGATGGAGCTGGTATTTCCTAACATGTTGAACTACTCCTTTAATTCTCTCAGGCAGCATGCCAGTGCAGATCTGTGAGGGTCATGTGATCTTCATCCATGTGACCAACATCTCATCAGAAGGACTCAACAACAGGCTGTTTTTATTCCTTTAATTCACTGTGATGAAGCAGGAAGCTGCTTTCTTTGATATCAACGTCCCTCTGAAGTGTTTTTAATGAATTTACTTCACTCTGGTGCTGTTTGCACTTGTTTACTTTAGTCTCACTTCAGATGCGTGAAACTGAAGGCTTTTATTGTGAAGAGCTCAGTTTTTAGGGTCACCAGTTACTTCCTGTCTCCTCACTTTTTTCTGCATGAAATTGGAGTAAATTTCACAGCTTTCCTGACATTAGTCTGTTTCTCACCAGTGAAATGATGTTTCATCATTTTCTCTTCATGAAAGCTGATGACATCCCCAGAAATCTGCCCCGAATCATCAAACTTTCATCCACAAACATCATTTAAATTTCTGTCTTTATTACAATTCACAGATTGGATAGAAGTTTAAGATCATTTAAATAGAGTTTATCTAAAGGATACAAAAGACAAACACAAGATTATAGCAATGCATTCCAGTGCATCTTACAAAGAACAGAAAAAAATGAAAGAACAGAAAAGAAAAGTCGGATGTTTCCTGAAGCTTGAAGTCGCTGTTTTCCATCTGAACCGTCGTGTGGATGAAGTCCAGCTGTGACAGACGAGGTGAGCTGCATGTGAAAGAGTCTGCCAGGTGTTGGAGGAAATGTTTTTTAAATCGCTCCTTTAAATTAGTAATTCTGTTCTCCTGAATTACTTAGTTTGTTCCCTTGAATTAATAATTAGTGCACCTGAATAACAGAGAACTGGATGGATTTGTGGGGGTGGAGAGTGAATGTTTTTAAGATGTGAAAGTCACATAAAACCAAAGTTTCCATGTTTTAACAGTATTTCAACGTGAAGCAGCTCCTTCCTGCAAAGGGAATTTAGGAATACATTTATATATTTATTTATAGAGAAATAAAAAGTAAAGCCTCTCAGGTTTTCTCCTGACTGCGTCTGGTTTAACTTTATTTATCATATCGCACCAAAGTTCTAACCAAAGTTCTCTTTAAATCCTTAAAACCGAGGTTAAATATAATTATGTTGCACCAAAATGTTAAACTCCAATTTAAACTGTGATGCAGTATTAACTTTAAACTGACGCTAGTCGAGGTTTTACTTTTAAACTGGCTGCCTTTTTTAGATAGATTAACAAAATAATGCTCTGCTGAGCCATCATGAGTCAGCTGACTAGAGTACCCGACTGTTTAGCTAGCAAAGCTAACTTTTTTTTTACTAGCTTACTACCTTTTTAGCTAAATATCAAACAATATATATATTTTCCCCTTTTTTAGTTAGCTAGCACACAATATAACTTTTAAAAAACTTTTTAGCTAGCTAGCACACGATACAGCTGTTTTACATTTTAGCTAGCAGGCGAACAACAGATTTTTTTTTACAGCTGTTTTTTCAGCTTTTAGCTAGCTAGCAAACAATATACTGTTTTTCCTCATTTTCAGATAGCTAGCAAACAAAGATGCGTTTTTTTTTTCTTTTTAGCTAGCAAGCAAACAATATAACTTTTACTTTTTAGCTAGCTAGCTTTTCGTGTGTTTTTTTTAAGATAGCTTACAAACAATTTAACTTTATTTTTTTAACTGTTTAGCTAGCTAGTAAACAATATAACGAGGAGTGAAGGAGACGACTCATCATTTTGAATTTGAAGGAATTATTTTCATCATTTTTGAGGCACCAAATATTGAACTAAGGGGAACAAATCAAGTATGAAAAGGGCACAAATTCATATTTAGAGGAAACAACTTATCAAACATTTCTCTCCTCTAAACTGAAATGAGTCCTGTTCAGAAAAGACGGCGTCGTTACAGAGAGATGAAAATTAAAAGCATAGGAAGAATTTTGTCATTTATACTATTTTTTAGCAAAGGTGTCGACAAGAGACTGAAAATGTAAAGAAAAGATGAGAATCTGTATGTTTGCACTGGACTGGAAAACTACAGTACAGTGAAGTACAACAGAGCACAGCAGTGGAAACTAGAGCACGGTGGAGTAATCAGAGTACTGTGGAGTAATCAGAGTACTGTACTGTGGAGCAGAGGAGTCATCAGTGACTGAAGGCCTCAGTTAACTCAAAATAACACAAACTTTAAAAGACTTTTTCATTAAAAAAGCAGAATATCAGCTGTCATCGTCAGTAGTTTCAAGCCACAAAGATGTGAGAAGGTCCGAGGTCGCAGCAAAGGATTCTGGGTGTTTGCTGTGGCTACATGTTTCAGTCTGGGGCTTTTGGAGTAAAATCTGCTCTTCGTCTTCGGTTTTAAGGCAAATCGCTCACCGGTGGAGGAGACGGCGTGAAACCCCGAGCAGCAGCTACAGACACGTATGGACACACTGAGGGCATTCATATGATCGTGTGTACATCTCTATGCATATACGCACATACATGGTTACTGTGGGGGGTTCAGGAGGGGGGGTACAGGTGGTAGAAAGGTCCGGACCGACCGCCTGCAGACAGGAAGAGGCCTTTGAGTCTTTTTGAAGCAGCAGTTTCTCCAGTGTTGAACATTTACTTACTGTATGTACACATTAATTACAGCATCATCTGACAGGAGCTGCTCTGTCAGACAGACAGGTTCTCCCCTCTCTGTCTGTCCGTCTGTCTGTCTGTCTGTCTGTCCGTCTGTGTGATCTGTGTGTTCAGTCTCTGAGCCCATCAGCCCTGCAGTGGCGAGGTCCGGCCAGCAGGCGGCGCTGTGGCACCGCGGTGTGGATCTGGTGAGCAGGACTGGAGCAGGACGGCAGCTGACTGACGAGCCTCCGGTCGGCTCGGCTGAACGCTCGGCTCGGAGGTGCTGAGGTAACGCTGAGGGGGGCGGAGCTTCACTCGGCTTTCTTTATGAAGATCTGAGGGAGGAACCAGGAGAACCAGAGGAACCAGTGAGAACCGGAGACAGGCTAGTCCTTTATGAGCCTGATTTTTAAAAGTTCATATGATTCCGATATTTTGTTCAGTGGTTAAAGGGACATTCCACCCAAAAAATATATATTTTTGTTGTGAATATGTACAAATATATACACAGAGTCATATATGTATATTTATATTATATAGTAAAACTAAACCTAAATCTATCAGTTTATTTAATTATATCATATGAAATAATACATAAGTGATTTGCTACTTTTTATTCTTATTATTTTCATTATTATAATATTATTATTTCACTGTAAGTCATTATTTTGAGTTCTACTTCTGTTTGTTGAGAACTTTCTGGAAACACCTCAGTGGTCTCTTATATTCTTACATTCACTGAAACCTTTTCAAGAACACATTAAAACATCATCGAGGAGCCCTGAAGCCACGTCAGAGTCCCCTGAACAATATCTGGAGGACCGCTGGAAGCATTTCTATACCCTGGGACACGTGTCCTGGTTTCCTGCGTCTCTTTCACGTTCCATTAGGAACGCTGGAACTCCCACTTAAGGATGCCTGGAATTCCATCAAACATCAGTTTAACCTCTTTGACCTGTGAACTTTCAAGCACTCCAAGAATCTCCTCGACGCCCTCTGATTTTCAAGGATGCCAGGGATGCCTGGGACCACTGAAACCACTTCAAGAACCCTGAAGTGGTGTCAAACAAGCCCTAGAACCTTGAGATTTAAACCCCTAACCCTAAACCCCTCCAAGTGTCCCATGACTCCCTCCAAGGAAACCAGGGACCTTGTGAAGGACATCATCACCCCATCATAAACAACTTTTTTAACAACTGATACCATTGAATGAACCTCCAGAGTCCTGCTAAAGAACTGAACCTTCTCTAAAACCCCTTTGGATCTCGTCAGGAAACCTGGAACATCCTGGACGGCCCAGGTAACCTCCTCCAGGATCCTTAGTGCCCCATTAAACTAAAGCACAGCCCCAGTGACTGTTTAACCTCTTTGGCCCCGATGGGAGCTCTCAGATCCCACCAAGGGTCCAAAAAGGAAGACTGTCAAGACCTCCGACATCATGTTCCAGGACTCAGACGTATGGACGCCTGTCTCCACCAATCTGATGGGGAAAAGATCCTTAAGTCTTTATGATGAGGAAGTTTCTCATTATTATGAGACTACGTCAGTTTCTGAGATACTGCATCATTGTTTCAGGAGACTCAGTCATTATTTTGAGAAAGTTTCTCATTTAAATGACTTACAGGATCTTTTTGGCACAAACAGGCCTCCATACAAACATAATCAGGCACCTTGAGGTCTGTCAAGCACTCTTCAAACTTCTGTAACAGACACAGACATACTTTTAAAGCCCCTGGAACCTCTTCAGGGACCTTCTGAACCTCTGCAGCATCACTGGGACCTGAAGGACACACTGGACTCTCTCCAGGATCTTTGGAACTCAAGACACCTCCTTGAAAACTCATCTGAACAAAAACCACTCTGGAACCCTTCATGTATGTTTTATGAGGGGTAAGAACAGTCTATGCACGTCCCTTATAACCCTTTAACTCCTCAGTGAGATCAAGATCACCTCTGCAGGAACCTGTTAACTCAAATGAGGAACCTGGAACCTCTCAGTGCCCTCAGGAACCTCCTCAGAGACCCTGTCTTCAAAGTCCAGGTGGTAACTTTGAATAAACGTCTTTATCAGAAGAAGTTTATGAATAAGAACCAAAGGTGTTCTGGGTCACACTGGTTTGAATCTGGTTCCAGTCGTTCACATTGTCTCACCTCGCTGAGGATCACCCAGACCGGCGAGTCCGTCATCACTGTGAGACGCATGGCCTCCAGGGGCCCGAAGGTGGGGTCCACCTCCCCCTCTGCGATCCCGTTCTGGAAGGTTCCTGGAAGAGATGAAGATCAATAACGCTGATGGAAAACGGATCAATAAACCTACAGGAGCCTGTACTGAAGGTGAACACACTTCCTGTCCTCATTGTTTATGTCTATTTCCCAGAATGCCTTGTGACAACTTTTAGAAACACATGATCACTGACACAGAGAACTCAGTACATTTAGCTTTAGAGTCACTGAAGTAAAGGATGTGAACTGACTGAGAGACGTTTACTTGTTGTTGTTGATGGTTGTTTGTTCTTCTGTTGGTATTAATTATTTACAAACCCTCAGGACAAAAACCTCAAACCAAGACAACAGTTTGTCCTCATCGATGAGGTCAGAGAGGCCCGACGCTGAGCGACACGTCGACACATGTTGTCTTAATGCTCTTTTTCCACATATGTACAAGTGAACGGTGTATATACTGTAAACAGTCTTGTGTGTACAGCCCTGTACTTAATACTTTACATTTTATTATTTATAAGTATTTTATTGTCACTTTCTATCTGTCCTGCCTGAGCTGCTGTGACAAGTGGATTTCCCTGGTGTGGGATCAATAAAGTGCATCTTATCTTAGTAAAGTTTACACATTTTTATAATATTTTTCATATATTACTGTCAATTTTCTATTTATGATTCTTGACTTGCAGAATTTTCTTTCATCTTTATTTATATTTTTCTTGCACTATGTTGATTTTATGCATTAACGTACCAAATTAAATTCCATGAATATGAAAATAAACTTGTTTTTTTTGTGACAATATTAAAATGATACAGTTCAAACTAAACTAAACTAAACTGAATGAAACAAAATGAAAAGATACAAAATTAAACCAAACTAAACTAAATCAAGCTAAACAAAACTAAATGAAATGAAACACAACTAAACAAAATGAAAGTAAGTTAGACTAAATTAAGCAAAACTAAACCAAACTAAACTTTATTACGTGAAACTAAACTAAAAGAAATTAAATTCAACTAAATGAAACTAAGTGGAACAAAATGAAACAAAACAAAAAGAACAAATCTAAACTAAACTGACTGTCAGTAATCAGTCCTAAAATGTCCTTAATTTGACCATTAAAGTTGATCCATTAGTCGTAGTTAGTGTCTCAGATCTGAAGGGATTTTTTTGGGCGTTATTATTTATTTAGTTAGTTTTTTTTAATGCTTTTTGTGCAGATTTACAGGATTATTATTGGGTACTGAGACCCATTACATTTATCCAGAGTCCATTAACTGACCCCTGTGGTTGTCTGATGGTTGTCTGATGGTTTCTTCTCTGTACGACTGTTGGTTTTTTGTTGTTATCCGTCCATCTGGCCTCCTGCTGCTGTTCAGACTGATTCCAGATCAGTGAACATTGGCTTCTCTTTGCACCTCAACAGAGCAATAATCCTCCAGAGGATTTATTTACTGGGATTACTGTTTCCAGGTACGGGTGTGAGAGTAATCCCAGCAAAGAGCAGCGTCCGGGGTGTGTGTGTTTGTGTTATTGTTCATCACAGGGTATTATCTCTGATTATTGTGGTATTATGGATCCATTCAGGATCCAGAGACAAGAGGACGACTGCTGAGAGCTTTTATTAGAAAAACACAAAGAGAGACGAGGCAGAGAACACGAAGGAAAATCATGGATTCATGCAACCCAACCCAACCAAACCTAAACCCAACCCAAACCAAACCAAACCAACCAAAAACCCAACCCAACCCAACCCAACCAAACCAACCCAAACAACCCTAAACCCAACCCAACCAAACCTAAACCCAACCCAACCCAACCAAACCAACCAAAAACCCAACCCATCCCAACCCAACCAAACCTAAATACAACCAAACCCAACCCAACCCAAACCAAACCAAACCAACCAAACCAAACTAGACTGAACCTAACCCAAATCTAAACCAAACAATTAAACAACAATTGAGTTATTTAGTTATTTATTTGTGCTAGTTGTGCTGTTTAAAGCTAAAATGATCAGATCAAATGGAAGTTTCTGCCTTTTGCTTTGGTATGACCCAATATTTTTTGGCTTGACCCAACGTTTTTTGGTTTGACGCAATATTTTTTGGTTTGACCCAACGTTTTTTGGTATGACCCAACGTTTTTTGGTTTGACCCAATATTTTTTGGTACTCTCTGCAAAAGCAGAATACAGGAACTTCCAAATAAGGTCAAAGGTCAAATCAGAGGTCAGGATTAATATGCAGAAACAATAACCTGATATAAAGTTCTGCCTGTTTCTTTTTTGGGGCAGAACTGGCCACGCCCCTCCAGGGTATTGATTGTCCAGCACACCTGTCAGAGCTCATTCAGGTGGTTCAGAACGTTTGGTGCGTCTGGAGATGACTTAACTTATTTTAACAGAGAATTCAGATCAAATATAAGAGGCGATTGAAGAAAGTGTTGCTGTGTTTGTCATTTAAAGGATAAAATCATGTGTT
>JAJHUR010122314.1:4262-106231 GCA_027495735.1 Lutjanus campechanus | reverse complement strand
TCTAATTCAGTGGTTCTAAATAGGGGTGTTAAAAATGGTTTTTGGTTTTGCTTTTTTACCAAAAGCTACATAGTATTTTAATTTTTAAATCTAAAATAGTTCATAGATTACACTCTAATCCAACAATCTATAGCTCTTAATAAATGTATGCATACATTTTCCTCCCACCAGTCAAGCATGCATCACCCAGACATCATACATTAATGGTGGAAACTGTCTTCAATCCAAAGAACAAACACCAGGGGATCTATATTTTCTATCTTGTAACAGGTCCTTGGCTCAGAAAAATGTTGAACCCCTGCTTTTAGTTCCAGCAGATCCGAAGTGGGTCCTAACACTGTTGTGAGCTGTCTCAGAGGCTACGTCACTTGTCCAACATGTTTCATCTCATTGACTCCTAAAACAAGATGGACTTGTAGAGGATTTTGTGGACATGAGCGATGACGGGTGTTTTCCTTAATTTTGTGCTTTCTGTACACTCATGCATGTTGATTCTGCATTCTACTGTTATTCTTATTTTTATCTTACTTTTTACTAGTATTATTAAGTGGATTTTATCCATGTGAAGCTGCATTCTATGTATTCTGTTTTCATCTTATCTTTTACATGTGAGTTTTATTTTGATCGTTCTTTGTCTTTTCATGTGAAGCACTTGGTGCATGAAATTTATTTGCAAAGCACTTTTGGCTGCATTTCTTGGCTGAAAGGTGCTATATAAATTAAGATAATTATCATTATTATTATTATTATTACACCCAAGAGCAGTGAACTTCCTCAGAATATAAACTTTCTGTGCCCAGGTCTCATAATGGTTGGGAAAACCCTGCTGTTTATTCTGGCATCATGTTGACTTAAATTATTGGTGACATTCTTATGTAAACAAACATGCACGTAAACACAACAGGCAGTATTGAGTTCAGCAGAAAATACTGAGGTAATGATCATGTATTGAACAATAAGATGAGAGTATAATTATTTTGACAGGCATTCAAGTAATGATGAAAAAATGATACTTTCATTTAATATCATCAGTCAAAATAATTACAATAAGATTTTTCTTAAAAATAGTTCAGTCCTATTTTTGACCAATTATTTTTCAACCTGTTGTTAGTAAATCAGGAGCTTTAATCTGAGAACACAGTAATGAAAGTATTGTGGTAATGAATTGAGGGTGAGATTTATCCTCTGGCCTGTAGTGCTTTTTTTTTTTATCCATTTAGATTGCGGGTGTGAGTGGCCGAGGTTTGGAGATATTGGCCGCAGAGATGTGTGCCTTCTCTTGAACATAATGGAACCAGATGGCACTCAGCTGGTGGTTCTCAAAGCGGCAAAAAATACATTTGAAAAACTCAGCGACTCGCACCAAAAACAATCTAGATGGATAAATAACACGACAAGGATTGAGGGTTTCATACGTTTTACAGATTTGTTGACTTGATTTGTTGATTTTTGTGTGTGTATGTGTGTGTTTTCAGACTGTATGATGAACATCCACAAGCGGTGTGTGGCCAACGTCCCGAGTCTGTGCGGGACGGATCACACCGAGAGGAGAGGACGCATCCAGATCACCGCCCGGATCACTGAGGACACTCTCACCGTCACCAGTGAGTGCACTCTCCTTCTGTCTGTCCCTTCATTCTCACTTTTGTTTCTCTGACGCACACACACACACACTGAGTGCCTCTCACAGCTCTCTATCAGCGTAAGACCAAAACTGGAAAGTCCATTAGTTGATCAATGATCCAACGATTGACCCACATTGCCACTGGGTTGTGCGTCCACGTGCCAGCTCAGACAGCTGTGGATTGATTATGGAACAGAAACTAAACTGTTGTTAAGTGTTTTAAAAACGTAACCAGAGTTATTTAGGGCAGGACAGGTCTCACACCAACACGTTCAGGTTCTCGTCCTGCCGTCCTCTGGAAAGGACAAATTCGAGCCTCTATTACTAAACAGTCTAAAACGTGTGTGTTATCTTTTCTTCTGACTTTTTTTTTTTTTTTTAACCATGTCCTCAACCCCTCGCAGTCAAAGAGGCGAAGAACCTGGTGCCCATGGACCCGAACGGTCTGTCAGACCCCTACGTCAAGCTCAAGCTGGTCCCAGATCCCAAGAGTGAGAGCAAGCAGAAGACCAGGACCATCAAATGTTGCCTCAACCCCACCTGGCACGAGACCTTTACTTTGTAAGACGTCTCTCATTGTGCACTTCACACACCTGAATTAATTAGTACGTTCTCATTCCCATGTTGTTAAATACCAACATTTTGTCACGCCCCTCTGCGTCTCATACGGATACAAAAGATACCCTTTAGTGTCCACATGAGACACTCTGGGCTTTCAAGTAAGTTCAGTGTAAACCCATCACATCAGGTGACACAGAATAAAGAGCAGGAGTGTCACAATTTCATTATTAAATTGGTCAAAATGAGCCTTTTTCTAGTCTTCGGTCTTTTTATCAGCCAAGCGGATCGTCTTAATGAACTGGAAACGATGTAAACCAAACTGTTCCAGTGTGGAGAACTGGTGTGTAAAGACTTTATGGATTTGATATCAATGGAACCGGCTGCTCTAGTTCTCCAAAACCACGATAGACCTGATGAATCTGATGCCACTGGAACTTTATTACAGAAACCATAAATAGATTGTATCAGTGAGTCTCTGTCATATTCTGTACCTTTTTGTTTTTCATTTCTTTGTTTGTTTGCTTTATTATTGTGGTCAATGTCATTTTTACTTATCAAAAAATTATTCATAAAGTTAGCCCATCAACCGACAACTGCCGATCTATTTAAGCTCACAAAGTCAAGAAAGGAAATATACTTACGCTTATTAAACTCAAAAATACAACCGATCCTCTTCTGAATTAAAGTTTCTCTCTTTTACAGAACTAAGACAAGTTTTTAATTACACCATAAAACACAATTCATTCAGATTCGACAGAAAAACAACATAAAACTCCTCAAAGCCGTCTGGGTCAGTCTTACCGCCGTTTCAACAATCACCAGCTCCAGTTTGGTCAAAATAAATCCTTAATTAAGTGCGTCAGATGTGGAAATATTGTGGCTCTACATGCTTGTTTTCCTCTTACTGTCCTCAGCTCAGTGGGTGAGCCGCTTGAATAAGAGTGTGTCGCTGGTTCTCAATCTGCACACCATTAAATTAGCAAAATAAAATGACAAAACCTCTCCCTGAAAGAAACAATCAGTGATGATGGACTCAGCCAATCGCCCCAACCCCTTCCAGAGTGATGCAGACTTTAGTATTTGAGGACCTGGGGTGAGAACAGGTTGAATCAACAAACTTATTTTTTGTCATTGTTGGAATGTGACTTGTTTGGTTGCCAGTTATTCTCTTGGCCCCGTTTTCAGTCACAGAAGCACACAGCTAACTGGAGCTCATTCAGCTGACCCTGTCCCCATTCTTCTCCCTGCTTCTGCTTGTAGCTATTCTGGGTTGCTGTGGCCGCCAGGAGAGGCACATGCATGGAAAAACTGTCATTCGCTGCGGCGTTTAGTAGTTTTAACAGAGAGAGATATGAGGGAATGAGGCTTTGAAATAAAAATGTGATCTTGGTTTTCATTTTAATCTATTTTAAGAACATTCTCCACATGACTGTCTTTCCCTTTTTTGTCTCATTTCTCAGCAACCTAAAAGAAAGTGACAAGGACCGCCGTCTGTCAGTGGAGGTGTGGGACTGGGATTTGACCAGCAGGAACGACTTCATGGGATCCCTGTCCTTCGGGATCTCAGAGCTACAGAAACAAGGGGTAGACGGATGGTAAGATGTCATGACGAGGAAAGGAGATGGTGGATAATTGGGAAAATTGCACCGGTGTGGACGGATAACAAAGGCAGAGGGAACAGGGGTGTGAATATTTAAGGGATTTATTGTCACAGTCTGGTAATAATCCTGGATTTTTATCTGACATTGTTCTCTTTTCATTCTGCGGCTCAGGTTTAAGCTGCTGTCCCAGGAGGAGGGCGAATACTTTAATGTTCCTGTCCAGCCAGAGGGAGAGGAAGGTAACGAGGAGCTGCGACAAAAATTTGAGGTGAGCTGCACAAAATGATGACGGGTTTAATTTGTGCTGTACTTACTCATTCTTCCCTCATAATCTTGTTCTTTTCCTGTTGTACCTTTTTGTTTTTTGTTTTTTTGTTCCTTCTCTCTCCAGAGGGCGAGGGTGGGACCAGGGAAGCCCACAGACTCCTCTTCCTCCTCCTCGGTGTGCAAGTACGACAGCAATGGCAACCAGGACCGGGTCAAACTCTCAGACTTCAACTTCATCATGGTTCTGGGCAAAGGCAGCTTTGGCAAGGTGATGCACATGAGTAGACCAGAGGGTTGGACTCGAGTCACATGATTTGATGACTTTAGACTTGACGAAATCCAAAAAGACTTGCACAACACAAATGACTCATGACTTGAATTGGACTTGAGCCTTTTGACTTGACTTGACCCCCCACCCCACCCCACCCCCGGATTAAAAAGTGGGTTGTTTTAAAAATGTCCCATAAATCAATTCATGCCCCTTCATTTCCTGAGTCAACTAACAGGGTCTGAAAAACACCTGCAGAGCACAAAATATGGGTAGATTTTCCATTTACCAAGTAAATATCAGAATGCAGTCTGCCACACTTCCAGGTGTAAATGTCCCTACCACGTTTTGGTGTCATTTACAGGTTTGCTGCGTCTGTCCTTTGTTGTCTGTGTCTGAATTTGACACAGACACACACACAGGGACAGGGACTTCATGGTGCATTCAAGTGTACCTCATAAACTCAGAAATCCACACTTGAATGGCCACAAAGTTTGTTCAGAAATGGAAAGCCTTTGTTGACATACACAGGCCGACGTCTTTCTTTGGTTTCTTCATCCTTCACTACAGCATATTTAATAATTGCATGGCAAAATCATAATGATGTCCTATTTATTTAAAAAACTCATTAAACTGTTATCAGCAAACTCAACCATATTCTTGTACAATGTGTCCCCAAGCATCCCTGTGATAATTTTCAAGTTGTTTTACTGCAGCATTAATAATTCAATATTACAAATAATACCCAATATGCATTCATTTTGGTCAGTAAAAAATATCCTTGGTCAGTGGATTTTTTTTCGTCTACCAGTGCCCTTTAATTTTGGACACTTGACACTTTTCCTCAGATTCCTTTGTTTGAACAAGCAGCAGCCAATCAAGTTGCGGGAAAGAACCACGAAGAACTTAAATGATACCAAAGACAATTTAATTCACATACTATGCAGTGGTCAACAAAATAATGAACTACGTGCAGGTTGAAAATTACATAGGGACACTCAACAACTTCCAACTTTGACATCTAAAGTTGCACAAAGAAAGATAAGTCAAGTGTCTGCTGTTAAAAGGACATTACTTTTAGTGAAGAGCTCATTATGATTTGTTTAGGACTCAAAACTTGATCTGGGACTTGTCAGTCTTGTCTTGGGACTTTAGTGAAGACTTGAGACCTGTGACTTGCAAAACAAAGACTTGGTCCCACCTCTGGTAGATGTGTTTTTTTATGGTGAGAAATGGGAGCCAGTGGTTGGAAAACAAAATTAAATCACTCGGAGACTCACTTATTTCCTTTTGTCGATTCCCTTCAGGTGATGCTGGCTGAGAGGAAGGGCACAGACGAGTTGTACGCCATCAAAATCCTGAAGAAGGACGTGGTGATCCAGGACGACGACGTGGAGTGCACCATGGTGGAGAAGAGAGTCCTCGCTCTTTCTGGGAAACCACCTTTCCTCACTCAGCTGCACTCCTGTTTCCAAACCATGGTAACAAGCAACATCTTGTATTTACAAAGACGAGCAAATGAAGACACGTGGCAAGACACAACTTGTAGTGAAAACTTCTCCTCTTGAACTTTGTTTTCTAGGACCGGTTGTATTTCGTCATGGAGTATATAAACGGAGGAGACCTGATGTACCAGATCCAACAGGTTGGCAAGTTCAAGGAGCCTCATGCTGTGTGAGTACACACACACACACACACACTGAAGAGTTGAATGAGAGGGCATTTTATGATAACAACGCTGTCATACCTGCATAACACTTTCTTGTTTTTTTTTTCTGCGGTCCCTCATAGTGTGTTGTGAGCTCCTTCATTTCTTTTCTTGCTTGTTATCTAAAAATGTTGCAGATTTACTTGTGCTTTATCAGTTGTGGTGACGTCTGGGTTGATCAGATTACAATAAAATGTTGAAGGATGTACAAATTCAGTTTAAATGAACCCTTATCAAAAAACAAATTGGGAGCTGGCTGCTAAAATGACACTTGTGCGGGGCTCCTCCACAGTAACAGTTGGCACTGAAAACCATTTTGAGGAATTGGAAACCGATTCTTTGGTTGCCATCAGTGGCAAACACTTTTTAATATTTTTAAAAAAATAAGGGCATTAAACAGCAAAAAGTGCACCCCAAAATAAACCCATTTTTAATATTTGCTGCATTAGTGATGTTTGCTGTTCCAGTTGGAGCCAGAATCAGACAGCGCTGCATGTGCATTAGTGCGTTTAGTTGTGTGCTCACAGGCATCTGTTTTAGAGACGATGCAAATTAAGTTGTCGAACTTGGTGAAAAGTTCAATAAACTGGTCAGCATCACAAAGGAATGTGCAAATTCAATCAGCTGACAAAAATGATGTTTATGAACCTCGGAGAGAACCACGTTACTATAATAAAGCATTTAAACATTCTTTTATGTGACAGTTTTATTATTAAGCTGACGTATAAATGCATAGTTTCTTTATTACTCACAATGAAAGGAGACAAAAAATAGCAACCGTATGTTCAGTTTTGGCAACCAGAAGCTGAAGTATGGTTGACTGCCTGGTAACCGCTTTTAAAAGTTAGTGTTGAGCCCTTTTCTGCATGTATTTAATCTCATGCCTGCAGCAGCCTTTTGGCAAAAAAACAACAACCCTGTAGCACTCCAGTAATTAATACGTTACTTCAACACGTCGCATTTAACTGAACCATGAATCATTCAAAAATTAAACAGTTCTTAAAAGGGTTATTTGAACAAGATTACACAAAAGTGATGTTGTTCTCCGTGCTGGTGAGAACAGTGTTGATGTTTTATGGTGTTGGAATTGAAATTCACAATAACAGAGTGATTATAAAGTGGTGTTTGTATTTTAGGTTCTATGCTGCAGAGATCGCCATTGGACTCTTCTTCCTTCACTCCAAAGGCATTGTGTATCGGTGAGTCAGTTTGTGAATCAGCTGAATGTGCAGTTTATAGCCATTACAGAACAGATATGTGAGTAATAAGTGTGTGTGTGTGTGTGTGTGTTTTCAGGGATCTGAAGCTGGACAACGTGATGCTGGACTCAGAAGGCCATATAAAGATCGCCGACTTCGGCATGTGCAAAGAAAACATGCTTGATGGAATCACCACAAAGACTTTCTGTGGAACACCAGATTACATCGCTCCAGAGGTGTGTTCATGCTCGTTCAGTTGTGCCTTTTTGTTTAACCTTTCAACTCCCAAATGAGACTGAAAACTCTAACATTGTGTGTTTATAGATCATAGCGTATCAGCCTTATGGGAAGTCTGTGGACTGGTGGGCCTTTGGAGTCCTGCTCTATGAGATGCTCGCTGGACAGGTTTGTATTCATTTGACTGTTTTTAATTTAGGACAGACAAATGTGACAAGAACTGAAAATGAGTTAACAAGTATATTTGTTCCCGTCCAGCCGCCTTTTGATGGGGAGGATGAAGATGAGCTGTTCCAGTCGATCATGGAGCATCACGTCTCTTACCCGAAATCCATGTCCAAAGAAGCTGTCGCTATCTGCAAGGGGGTGAGGACACATGCTCGTATACACGTCCAGACAGAG
This sequence comes from Lutjanus campechanus, assembly GCA_027495735.1. Classification (NCBI taxonomy): domain Eukaryota; kingdom Metazoa; phylum Chordata; class Actinopteri; order Lutjaniformes; family Lutjanidae; genus Lutjanus; species Lutjanus campechanus. The sequence goes on along the minus strand of JAJHUR010122314.1, from coordinate 98,364 downwards.
ACTCGGTCCTAAAAACCCTCTCTCTCTATCCACTCTGAGCATAATATCAAGATAAAGGATCAGATTTACCTCAAATACACTTTAGTGCATGGATTTTCTTATGTCGGCTGACATGTTTGTGCAGGAGAACCAGTTTTAAAATAGGTCAGGCCTGCAACAGATTAAAAAAAAAGTCAAAATCAAGCAACAGAATCAGGGATATCATCTTTTTTTTTCATGCATTCTTCCTTATCAAATCCTGGCACCTACATTACCCACAATGCAACACAACAATGGTTCACTGAGTGAGAGATTCTGGTGTGTGATGCTGGCTTGTGAAGCCTCGAGCAGAGGTCTGATAAAATCACCTTTTTCTAACTTCACACCAACAGAACTTGTAGTCTTTATCTTCAACTGACACCGATTCAAGTGCCATCACTTCTGCTTTGTTTTAAAAAAAATATTATTTTAATAACAGTATATAGAACACACAGAAAATCCATGCCCAAAACCCAACCTGAACAAACACACACTTACACACAACACACACATGTGGGGGAGGGATCCTGCCGACTGATAGAAGTTCATTATTAACCACAAACCGAGGACACAAGAACTCATCATCACTTGAGATTATTAAATACGACTCGTCAAAAATAGGAGTATAGAGGAATAAAACAAAAAGGAGAGGGAAAAAACAATATATACATACAGATGCAACGACATGCATCACTTGAGGTAATTTATCAGACATATACTCCCTTTGCAGCCACGAAAGACTTTTATATACAACTTTTTACACATATGCAGCAGCAGTAGTACTCCCTAACACCTGTAAACAGACTTGATGTATAAAATCATCAGCCTGGAAACCAGATGAATCAGTGAGCTCATGTTTCATTTGCTCTGGCAGATGTGTCTGGTCATCATGTGTGTGAAGTGCAACACACCAGGCTCACAACATTCAAACCTAAAACTGTCAAATGAAACAAGATTCTGTTACTGCATCGCCTCCTTCCCACCTCAGATGTTTTCAGAAATACATTTTAGCGTACTGTTTAGCTGTAATTTGAAAAAGTTTGTGACCAGGCCGTCACAATCCTGACCAAGCACCGCTACGACACAGGTTTCGTTGCTCTGATTGGTTGTAGGTCCATCCAGCTGCATCCAGATGCATTTTGGTCATAACAAATTAAGTGAGAGTTTCCAGACCAGGCTATAAAATCAGTGGAGCTCACTTTAAAGATATTGGGCTGTTGGTTGGAGTTAGATGGCTGTAAATGTTGCTGCGATGGATTTATGGACTCGTAAGTGTACAAAGACTTTCTCACTGATGTGCCCTTTCAATATGTTAAGTTAAATTTATTGAAAATCTGAATGCAAGGTTTGTAAGAAATTCCTTATTTTGCTAATTCAATAAATTGGTTTATTGTCCAACTGAGTTTAACTTCTAATGTACCACCTGGCCCTGAATGCAGCATGCCGTCCACAGCCAGGACCGTGACCACATCCTGGGGTTATGTTACTTTTTTTAGCCTGGCTTTTAATTGAACTTAACTATTAATTTATTGTGTATTTATTCATCTTAAGCTGTTTTCCTAGCTGGCATATCCTTTTTTATTTTATCCACTTATGATCATTAACTTTTCTGTTTACTTATTTATTGATGGATTTTAATTTATCCTGCCTCTGGTGTTTCCTGGTGTTTTGCACTTGTGATAGCGTTTCCTCAGTTCCTGTTTTTAATGAGCGTTGTTCTTATTTTAGTCTTTGTTTTATTGTGTGAAGCACTTTGTGCTGTTGCTCTGTTTGTATGAAAAATTGCGACATAAATGCAGTTTGACTGATTGATAATGTGCAGGGATCCGTTTGGAAAAGGGCCACAGACACATTCAAACTTGTTTCACCTTGTACGTCTGTCTGTGATTTTTAGCTGATGACCAAGCACCCAGGTAAGCGTCTGGGCTGTGGTCCAGAGGGGGAGAGAGACATCAAGGAGCACGCCTTCTTCCGCTATATAGACTGGGAAAAACTGGAGAATAAAGAGGTCCAGCCGCCTTTCAAACCTAAAGCTGTGAGTATATCACGCACAAATATATACACACACACACACACACTCCAGCTGTTGATTATCACCTGAACTTCACAGATTACGTTTAGAATTTAGTCACAGTCAGGAAGGAAATGACAGATTTAGTCAAACTTTGAAGGTAAGTTATAGAAACGATTAGATCGCTCATCCCCCGAACCCAACCATCGCCTGCCATTGATCACTACTCTGACAAATACACAGTCGAGATTTGTTATTGTAGTCACCAATGATGAAGCTGAGATGTCACTTGCTCACATTCGGACCAATGGAAATCCACAGTTCCGGCTGTGTGTGTTTTGATTGGTTGATGCCATGTTTTAGTTGTATTTCTCTTTTTTCTCTTTGTCGTTTGTCGATGTCCTTTTTTTCTCCACATCCCTCATCGAACTCACTCCATCCTCCCTCCATTTCTCTCCCCCATCTCTCTCTCCTCTCCTCTCCTCTCCTCTCCATGGCAGTGTGGGCGTGATGCGGAGAACTTTGATCGCTTTTTCACGCGCCACGCCCCAGAGCTGACCCCCCCAGATCAGGAGCTTATAGCCAACCTGGACCAGGAAGAATTCCAAGGCTTCTCATTTGTTAACCCGGAGTACCCGCACACGACTCACTGACCACGCCACATATCACTGGGCTGCACTAGTAATCCCTCACACCCCGGAAACAAACATTAAATAAAAAATAAAAACATTTAAAAAACAACAACAACCATGATGTCATATCCAGGCTGCATTCGACAGGGTGAAACTTTAAAGGAATAGTTCGACATTTCAGGAAATAACGCTTATTTGTTTTTTGCTGAGAGTTAGATGAGAAGATAGATATTCATCTCACGTCTTTTATTAATGAGTGCTGCATTCATGTGCTGCTCAGGTGGTCCCATTTCCAGAGTTGGGAAGTTGTTTCTTTGTCATAATGTAGAAACAACATGGACAAACATCAGTACAGTCCCTTAAACCACTAAAATATTGCTTTCCCGACTTGTTATCAGGGTTAATGTTCATAAATAATGTTTCTAACTAATATTAGTCAACAGCAACTAACCTAATGCTATATTAGAGCAACACAATTGATTAAGTTTTTAACCAAACATTTAGTTTTGTCCGCTTTGTTTCTGCATATATGACATCAACAGACAACAAGGCAGTAAGTGGTGTACCGAAAATTTGAGGCTTCTGACCTAAAGGGGCGTGAATTCATGTGAATTTTCCCAGTTGGGAACTAACTAATATTTCCTGTTTTTCCAACACCACATGAATGCAGGAAAAGTACATACTGTATGGACATAGAGCTGGAGACAGAAGAGGATTAGCCTAGCTTAGCATAAAGACTGGAAGCAGGGAGAAACAGCGAGCCTGGCTCTCTCTAAAGATAAAAAATCCACCTCCCTGCTCATATAAAACTCATAATTTATCTAGTTTATTATTGTAAAAAAAAAAAATCCATATAATTCCTAAATTACATTATTTGACTCTCGAGGAACCACTAAGACCAGCAAAGCGCCTGTGACCCGCCCGCCCGCACCTGCAAAACTGACCCATTACCTGCAATCATGTCCAAGTCAAATTCGCTCAAAAGTGTTAATATAAGCCCCGTGACCCGACCCGCACTCGTGATTAAGTGACGACAAGCCGAGCTTGCGGCAATCAAATGCTAATACTTGCTGAAACATTTTACAAGCAGCAAAGCATCCGACAACGTTATTCTCACAGTCTCTGAGTGAAGGAAAATCCCCCAAAATATCTGACTTGGTCTTCGCTGATGTATTGTCCTCCGCTGGATATTTTTGCCTTCATGCCATCCATTATAGCTCTCAACTAGCCGTCATAGCTGTCAGATCAAAGACTGATGTCCCATTGTTTGGTAGGATGTGGGGGGACTTTCACAATAAAATCCTGGCGGCTGACTTGGCTTGATAGAACTGTATTAGCGGATATAAATGTTAAAAACACTGCACAATCATTTCCATTTCTGATTCTTCCAGGGGGGAAAAAATCATGTTTTTGTATTTTGTGTGTTATATTATTGTTCTCACCTGCTGCCTGTCCGCAAATACCCACGCCCACACTTGTGGATTTATAAAAATATATTTTCTACCTGTTAAAAACAGCATTTTTTAGGGTCCCCGACCCGGTACAGGACTTTTATATACAGACATAAGAGTCAATCCTCTTATCTACCTCTCAAAAAACATGAAATGAGCATATTCTGTCAAAATGTCAAACTATTCCTTTAATTAACATTCAGATGGAAATGCAGACAGGTGCTCAGATGCTAACAATCAGGAGAAATAATCAGATATTCATGTGTCAAGTTGCCAGTACGACACTAGTCTTCTTGTTTCCAGCGGTGACACTGTTCTCAGTTTACTTTTAGCATGTCATGTTGCACTGCTGCTCTCATATCGGCTCCACTGGCTGTATTTCTATCTCTAGTGCAGAAACGTTGCTCCTGAATGCTGCCCGGCTGCTCACACCGTGCAGGTTCACGTCGCAGTCCGACCCCGGGGCCGACCTGAACCTGCTCTGTCTCTGTGTCACCCTCCCTGTAACTGCATATTGACTATGACGACCTATCAGTAATATTGATGAGTGTACTATGATCACATATTGGTAATATTCATACAGTGTACAAGTGAAAACTGACCAATTGCTTTGCTATGATTGTTTGAGTACTAATCAGTTTCCTAATGTTGACTTTACTTTTGTCTATAGGACCAAATACTTCTACACTTTCTGTTCAGTCAGTGTTGTGGTGAGCTTAATCTGAAAGTTTTTTTGCTCATTTAATTTTTAACCTTTCAGAGGATAGACGTCTTTATACGCGCAGTCTGCAAGAGTGTAAGCTCATTACTTTTCTCGTGATTCATTACTGAACACATTCACCACATTACACTGTGTTTTTAATGACAGAGGGCATATCTTCTTAACCATTTCCGGGGAGGATTTTACATATGACGGAGCCCTGTCGAGTCTCGTGAAGCTGGTAGTTTGTTAGCTTACAAAAAAACAAACAAAAAAACAAAACAAAACAGGATGTCCAAAAGTGCCAAACCAGGGTTCAGAATCATGAGGAGGTGGAAAGATTTATTGTCCTCAATAACTGTGATGAAGGGCAGCCATCTTGTGCCATTTTGCAGTACATGTATAATTATTAGAATATGCATTATTAGCTTATCTGTTCTCCAACAATACAACAGGACCCTTTGGAAAGTCATTTTCATGTACAAAATGAATTGTCTGAGAAGACGTGCGTTTCATTCGTGAGGCAGGTTGTATTATCCTTTTGTAACTGTGTAACGATGCAGGTTAGTAACAATGTGTCAAATCTTGTTCTTTGAGCTTGTATCAAAAAAGGGAGGCGGCGGCGCGGTGACATTGCAGATTTTGTCTCTGTTCTACAAAGATGCTCGCTGATAAAAAAAAAACAAAAAAAAAACGATGATGATGATGGTTCTGCCAGGTGGGGAAAAAAAGAAAGCACTTATTGTGATGATGATGATGGTAATGGTGACGATGAATCGGCGGTGATATAACGAGAGACGTGAGAGAAGAGAAAATATATACAGTATATATTGAGTTCTATATCAGAGAGATATTTGGATAAATTGTTCTGGATGAGAGAGATGCTTCTGTGGATTGTGTAATTGTCCTGTATGACTGGAAACTGATAATATACTCACTGGTGCCTACCAGACTCCCTCTGCTGTGTCTGACTTCTTACTGCTGCGACTATACACCCAAATCGGTGACACTTTTAAGAGAGAGTTCAACATTTTGTGACATACGTCTGCTTTAGTTTCTTGCTGAGAGTCCAATATTAAGACTAATTCCACTCTCATAACTGGAAGCTAAGCCAGTGCCAGCAGGTGACTAGCTTAGCTTAGCATAAGTACTGGAAACAGGAAGGAACATCTACTTACCAGCACCCCTAAAGCTCACTAATTAACATGTTATGGATTGTTTACAAAAACCGAAGAATAAAACAAAAGTCAGTTACATGAGGTTGTATGTGCTGGACTATTTCATAGCCAGGCTAGCTGTTTCCCTTTGCTGTCAGTCTTAATGCTAAGCTAGGCTAACTGAGTCCTGGCTGTTGCTTCGTATTTAATAGACAGACATGAGAGTGGTATCAATCTTCTCGTCTAACTCTTGGCAAGAAAGCCAATATATGTATTTTCCAAAATGTATAAACGGTACATAAACAAGTTCTTTATAACTCATTACGAGCATATGACGACATTTTTAAGTCTGAGGTCTGTTTTTAAGATGTGAAGTTTGGCCACTGCACCATGAACAGCTGGGGTAGTCAAAGAAAGGTTGGACAAAAGCTCATGCCAAAGTCACCATAGCTCTCCTGTTCAGACGTTTTTTAAATTCGGGCTAAGAAGTGTGTTCTGTGTTTGACCTTGGTGGTCAGGCCCACTGCTGTGGACATATCCAGCACACAGCAAAGGGAATTGACAGACTCTTTAACTGTAAGCGCTGTGTTACAGACAACATTAAAATCAGGGGACTTTCTCTGTTTTTTCTTTGACTCAAACCATATGGATTCTGTTTTTCCTGCCTGGAGTGGCAGCTTGTTATCTGTCATCCACCTGCTGTCATTAAAAAGTTCGACGCTTGACATGCTTTCAAATATACTTTAATCCTCAAGAATCATTTGCTTATAAAAAGAGTTAATTTGAAGTGACCGACTGCAGGAACTTTATAAATAACAGGAAAAAGAGTGGTCCAAGTACACTCCCTTGTGGGACCCCACAGTCTAAAGACCAACACCTACCCCCCTGCTTCTTATCTTTCAGATAAACCATCTGACTGCATCATTAAAACAAAAGCTCTCAGTTTGGACATTTAAATAGCATGATCAACTGCACTAAATCATGCCATCTATGGATCTAAGATTACCATACCTGATTAAGTCAATTAAATACAATGAACAGATGTCTGTGAAGTGCTCATCAGAATTTACCAGCTGGGTACTTAATGGTATCAGACCTTGGTATCGATAAAATCAGCAAATCTCTTCTCTTAACTAATTTTTGATTGTAATCTTTGCTGTCTAAAACCTTTAACAGCAACTTCTCCTGTCTGTCCAGCTGTTATTACAAACCTATCCCATCTAACCACAGATAACTGACTCACTGATGGACGATGGACTTTGGTCCAGCCATGACATTTAGCCCGTGAAGGTCAAGGGTTTATGAGAAATGGTGTTCGTTAAAGGCCTCTGAAAAAAACAAGTATTAAATAACAAGACCGCTTTGTAAAAAACTACCATCGTTATCTAAACATATCAACATACGCTAAAAAAACTAGTTTCACCTTAGCTTTGTATAGAGGTTTGGATATTTTGTCACTGTTTGGAAACGTCACTATAGTAACATAATACACCAACAACAATCTGTTCCTCTTTTATAAATGCTTGTTAAAAGTTTATTATATTGCTTTGTTAAATGGACAGAATATATATTTTTCTCTGGCCTGTCGTGCTGTTTATCCGTTTAGATAGTTTTGGTGTGAGTTGCAGAGTTGTGGAGATATTGACTATAGAGATGTCTGCCTTCTCTTGAGAAGTTGTGAGCAGTTTCATGTAGGAACTACTTTGCAATAGAAAAGAAAGTAGTTCCGTTAGACTTTCCAAGGTAGATCTAGTAGATTCTACTGCAGAGAGAAAGTAGTTTTCAGTGGTACTAGTAGTAGCAGTAATCGGTTCGTCATGATTCTTGGAAAGAGACGCTGGTTTTGAATTTCTCAAATGTATTTTTTGGTGCTTGTGAGAACCACAAGCTGAGTAGCATTATACTGGGGAGAAGCCAGACATTTCTACTGCCAAGATATAAAAAATCTAGATGGATAAATAGCTTTACAGGCCAGGGTAAAAATATGTTTTTGATTTTGGGATGAACTGTCCCTTTAAATACTCTATTCTGATTGGTCAGCTGTAGCATTCTAAGGTCTGTTATTTCTGTATAGCAGACCGTTGCTATGATGAAGAGACCGTTGCTATGGAGGCAGTTCTCATCATAGACTCCGGAGGAGCAATAAAATCATTTCTTATTCAATATTTTGTATCAAATTATTGTTTTTGGGTTTTTTTTTTCAGTAACCATGTAATAAGCTGGATAACGTACAGTCAGAGGGTCATTATCATGAAATAAACTGACAGGGACGTGATTACAACTAAGTGCACTTATATAACTTAGCTCTAATCTTATTTAATGATATTTTATTGCACACAATGCACACAAAGAAGTCTTAATGGTTATTAACAGTTTATACTATTATCACAAACAGCTTTAACACTGATTATCAACCTTAAACATCGCAATATCAAATTGTTTTGGGTGATTCCCACACCTACTACGGGTGGTGGTGGTGGTGGTAGAGGTGGGAAAGTTTGCAGCCCCTCCTCATTTCAGCTGGAAGCCCTGTGATGAGACAAAAGTTGGAGGTAGGAAACTAAACGCTTTGTGTGTGTGTGTGTGTGTGTGTGTGTGTGTCTTGCCTGGGGCTCACTGCTTCACCTCCCTGTGTGAAATCCTTTCCGGTTGTGGTTTGGTCTGCAGCTGGTCTGTTTTTTATCGATCCTCGTCTGTTCTGTACTGGAACATTTCCTCTCTCTCTCTTTCTCTCTCTCTGGCTCTGGAAGTTTGTCTTGGATCTTTCTGCATCTGTGCTGTTGAAGTGTTTCGGTGGCTCTCTTTCATCCGTTGATTGTGTTTTTCTTGGGTTTGTCGGCAGGGTGTGTTTGTTTTATGTCGACTTGCTCCCCCCTCAAGTCAGTCCTGTATGGAGTCTCAGTGGTGTGTTTTGCTGAGTCTGGACTCCTTGTGGTGCCGCCATTTTACAGATGATCAGAGGTGTGGACCCGACTGTACTAAAACTGACAAAATCAAAAGAACACATGCAACTCAACTAGCGCCAATGACTCCTGTCTGCACTTACACTTAAAGGAACTGCACAATTTTTCAAGTCCAACAGTCAGGTCTCATATGAGAGGCCAGGAGCTTTTCTCTTGGGCTTTTGAGGTGTGGGTGCAGGGAATGAAGACAGCCAGGCTTTGCTTTTCAACTTAAATTCGCTGTATCAAGTCTTCTCATAACAGGATAATCCCAAACCGGCCCCTACACACTCCCCTTACCCACTCTCACTCCGTTTCCACTTTCACGTGGAGGGTCCGCCGCACTGAGTGTCGTCCCAAACCAGTCAGCTTGAAGGGCGAGTGGGTTACAAAGGCCTCCAACAGCGAGTCTGCATCAATGCAGGCTCACAAGCCTGATTCCTGTCAGGTGCAGCACCTCTGTCGAGTGCGGGATGGAGGAAGCTCTGTAATTCAAACACGGCCTGAGCAGCTGGAGGACATCAGAGGGGAAACCAGACAAAGACCAAATCAGTGAATAAATTTCTTTTTAACAAGTTATAAAGTTGAGTACAATGAGGCCTTTCTCTCAGAAACGCTCCACACTGGCTGCGTCATAAGAAAGGAAGCGTCAAATTTAGTATATGGGCCGAATGCAGGATGAGTCATCAAGATTTTTTTCTTTGCTTTCCAGGAAATGACAAACATATACAGTATGTCAGACGTACAACAGCACAATACATAGGTGATAAAAAACACTAACAGACTCCTTCCCAGTCCTTCCCAGGGGATTGTATGGGAGGAATTTGGTCCCTTGACTTCAGTATTTCTAAAATCCTTGCTACTGCCCTGCATGCAAGAGTCAAAACAGAATAATACACAGAAATACCTGATCATTTTGCTTTAGAATACTGGAAATCCTTCTCTGTAAGTAATAATGCACATTTTTAAAAGACATTCATGAACTATACGAACTGTTTATAGATTTAAATGCTATTAAATCTGGTGAAGGACTCATAATTGCTTGTTTCGGACTTTGTCTCGACTTTAGACGTGAGCATGCAATTCATAGACTTGAGACTTATTTGTGACTCGCAAAACAATGACTGTCCCACCTCTGCAGACAATTAAAATGTGTCTTTCCGTGTGCTCAAACAATTAACCTCCCTTCATGCCTCCTTCTCTTTCTCTTCATCTTTGTGCTTCTATTGTTGTGAACCTTCTTCTCTCTAAACTGCCTTTTAAACGCTGCACAAACTCACTCCGACTTTATTTTTCTAACTCGTTCTCTCTCCTTGTTCTCTCTCTCTGTGGCAGAAATCTCGCCGCGACGTCGGCAACTTCGACAAGGAGTTCACCAAGATGGTGGTGGAGCTGACGCCCACAGACAAGCTCTTCATCATGAATCTGGACCAGAACGAGTTTCAAGGCTTTTCCTACACCAACCCCGAATTCATCATACAAGTCTGAGCAGGAGGTCCTGTTGGTTAGACGCAGCCCGGACAAGACTTTACTCCAACCCCGAACAGCTACAGTTGCATTCATCGAGGACTCATCCAGCATCTCATCACACCACCGAAGCTAAAACCACGACGTCTCATTCAAACTGGACCTGCACCAGCGTCTAAACTGGGCGACATATTCACACCTACAAACACACAAGCAGCAGAGTACAAACTGCAGATGGCTTTAGCTGCTGGTTGGTCGCAGTAGGACTTTGACCAGTAACCACAGTAACCAGTAACAGGCCAGTTTCCAGTAGTATTTACAGGACCTCGTGGCGAAGCAGGCCAATGGGAGTTCATAGTGAATGTGTAACTGTACGTGTGTGCTCTATCGATCTACAACAGTGTGTGTTTGTTTACTGGGTTTTCTTCTCTTCGACCTGTAAAAGTTACATCATGAACATTCCATGATCAATATGTCATGTATGTGCTCACACACATACACACACAGAGAGAGAGAAACACACACACGTGTCTGTGCAGGCTGCAGTTTGAAAGGAGGGAAAGGAAGGTTTTAAATGATAAAAATCCAGTGCCCGGTTGCATAACACCACTAAGGCTAAAGCTTCCCTTAATTTTTCACGTAAGAATTCTTTAGGAAAAAATGACCCTTTCTTGAGGATTTTGTTCGGGAAAACGCCTTCATCTCTTAGTGTTTGCCTTTAGCTACTTAAATATTCCCTCATGCATTGCAAGAAGGTCCTCAGCAACCATTTTCCTCAGAAAACTTTAAGCGACCCATAGCAGCCCCTCATAAGTGAAATAATTTCTAGAACATAAGACGATGGCTGAATTTATGGTGATTGAAGAGGAGGAGGAGGTACAAAAATGCATTTCTTTGAGCGTTTAGATTTCACATTAGCACTAGCACTTTGTAGCTAGCTAGCAAACATGAACATAACTCTGTCTCATATATAAAATAACATTAGCTGTATAGTTTGATGTTTGGCTATCTCCTTTCTTGCTGTCACAATAATATTTTCATATTTCTTCATCACAGTAAGGTTTCTTAGTTAGCTTACTTCTTGCCAAATCCTCTGCTTTTGCATATTTGTTGAGGCTTCTTGGATTATGTGTTTGTGCTTTCCATATTCTCTGAGGACAACAGCATTCACATCTTGTGTCCAGTTTGGCTTTCTTTATCTTTTTTCTCTTCTTCTCTCTTCATTGTCCATTTTGGTGAAGCCAGCTAACACAGGCTATCTGAAGCTGGGTTGCACTAGCAAGGATTCATTTCTAAACCGTATTAAATCATATTTTAACTTTAAATTATGTTGCACCAAACTTTTAAACTATTTTAAGATTAAGAAAGATTTCATTTAAGGCTGTCTTTAAACCTCAGTTTAGTTTTGACTCTAAACGTAGATTAAATTTAAATTTGTCACACCAAACATCAAGGTCCTCAAAGAAAGTTGAGGGACAGAGACTTTTATGATGCATCTCTTATTTATTTCACTCCAGCTGATAATTTAACCAAAAAGTTTTTCTGAAAGGAGAAATGAGAACTTCTCTGCAGAGCCATCGAGTAGGCTAACTAGGCTAGAACTTTTTAGCGAGCAAACAATGCAATGTTTTGTTAATGAATACAGGTTAAGAGACGGTTTTCCTCTTTCTTTTTTTTAACGTACTAAGTCCTGATGGCTCTCAAATTTATTTTTTATAGTTTGGGTCTGAAAGCATCTCCACATTGATTAAACTCTATTTAATTTGTTTTGCTAGGCTTGAATTTACTAAACTGAGATTAGTTTGTAAATGTGCACCAGAACTCTGCTTAATCTTAAACCTGGATTTACTCATTTTAAACCTGGTTTTGCTAAACTGCGATTATAACTAATCTAGATTAAACTTTGTTGGTGCAAACCAGTCTGTGTGTTATCTAAACCAGCTGACAACTGACAATGATGTTGTCTAGAAACTTTAAAGAGTGATGTGAGTGATGTGTAACCATGGTAACTGTAGAGCACATGTGCTGTATTATGACAGTAACTGCCATGAAAACCTTTTTTAGTCTAAACACTTTGGTAAAGGAGACAACCTAAGAGGCTTTATGCAATGTTCACAAGTGAATCCCTTAACTTAGGGAAATATTTTGCTTAAGGGAGAAACTTAAGGTGGTTTATGCATCCAGGCACTGATTTATAACCTCATGTCTAAGTTAGCCCTGAACTTAGTCTTAAGCACGTCTTGTCTTCCAAATTGATGCAAAAAATAAGAAAAGAAAAAAAAAAGAGAAATTCCCTAAATGCCTGTTTGGCAGTGATATTTAAAAATGTCTCTGTCTCTGTTTCTTCTCTTGCTTAATCTCTCTCTTTCTCTTTTTCTCTATATGGCACTGTGTACGCAGTGGGTTAGTGCTGTGTAGGCCTATACAGTCTTTGTGGTGCAGCTCCTCTATGCATGCCATATTTGTCGGTACAGTAGTTTCCTTAAGATTTGCTTTTGACATCACGGAGGAGTAAAAAAAAACCCTTGGTGTGTTCAATTTATCGATGCAAGTGAGTTTTGAGATATTCATGCTCTAATCAAGTTTTAGTTTCCACTCCGAATGCTCTGATGTCTCTAATAGTGTCAAAATATGCGTGGCTAAAGAGTTTGCTTTACAAAGCACGGAGCAAACTGTTCTGCTGTCCTTCACCAGAAAATGTGAGACTCTGTGAAATGAACATATAAAGTAGATGTAATAATTCTGTATGACTTGTGTTTCAGTGTACAGTATGTGTAAATAGGAATGAGCTAGAAGTGGTTCTCATGTTATTGTACTATTCCTCACGTACGGACGCCCATTTCTGCCAATAAAAGAAAAATATCCCCATGGTAAGTCACAATTATGAGATAAAAAGTTATAATTATGAGATAAAAAACTGGAATTATGAGATACAAAGTCAATTATGAGTTACAAAGCTGAAAATAATCATTTAAAATGTGAAATTTTCACTTAAATCTGAAATTATGAGATTAAAAAAACATAATTATGAGATAAAATGTAAATTTATCTTATATTTATCTTTATTTTAATTTATCTTATCTTATATAATTATTTATAAGAATTAATAAGCAATGACTTATAATTATGACCTTTTTTATCTCATGGTTATGACTTTTTAAAATCTCAATGATTACTTTTCAACTCATAATTTACTTTTTAAAATCTAATTATTTGCTTTTTAACTCTTCTTTTGTATTATTTTTTATTAACTCAACTTTTTGTGTATCTTATTAGACCTTTTTAATCTCATAGTTAGGATTTTTCTATCATAATGATTACTTTTAAGTCCTTTTTTTGACTTTTCTAATCTTGTTGTAACTTTTTATCTCATGATTTTGCCTTTTTTAATCTCAAATTATAACTTCTCATCTCAGAATTTCACCTTTCTATCCCATAGTTAGACTTTATCCCATAATTATGACTTTTTAACTCATAATTATGACTTAATGTGGGGATGTTTCTCTCTTACCAGCAGAAATGTGTGTCCATACTCACAGCCCCATCTCCCTTTCTCTCTGCACTTTATCCCTGCCAGCCCTCTCAGCTCTCACTTCTTTTTTTAAACTTTGTTTCTCCATTTTATCTCTCCCCTTCTCCTCCTCTTCCTCGTCTCCTCTCCTCTTCTTAAATCTTAATTTGCTCTCAGTCTATCTCCAGTTCAGTCCTCCCCCGTCCTCAGCTAACACCGGTACATTTTAAGGTGAAGGGAACTGGGAAATGAGATAAGAAAAGACAAGAGGCAGAGTGGAGGGGAAAAAAAGGGGGAGAATGTTTACTATGCAAAATGCAGGAGAAGGAGAAGAGGAGGATGAGGAGAAGAGGGCAACTTTTATAAAGCAACCTGAGGAAATTGTGTAACAGGACAGTATACGTGTGTTGCATGCGCCGTCTTTACCTGCGCGTGAGAGACACTTTCAGTATGATACCTACATTAAAGTGAATTATCATAATACCATTTCAGTAACTCTGGCTCGTGTGTTTTACTGGCTTGATTATTACATCACCCATCACTACAGCAGATGTTGCCAACGGTGAACTTCCTGCCATGATGACACTGAGGTGTGTGCAACACGTTTGAAAGGTTGATGTTTTCTCCCATAGACGATGTACAGTTTATAGTCATTATCTGCACCCAGCAGCTGATGGTTAGATCGAGTTGAAGAGGATCTCGAAATTAAAGGACCTCTATAAAGGTATTAAAACATGACTTAAAACGTAATTTTAAAAAAAGATATTGCACATATAGCCCATGATACTGAAGACTGCACATGATTAAGAACATTTTATCTCCCCTGATATTAAAAATAATACTGCACATGGTGATGAACATAATATAGCCCCTGATATTTTGAGTAATATTTCATATGATAAAGAACTTTATATAGCCCCTGATACTGAAAAGTAATATTGAACGTGGTCATGAAAAATTTAAAATGGGAGTAACTCAATTTTTTGCCAACAAAAACTGACACCAGAAGTGGAAACCTGATCAAATTTAGTGCATTGCAAATATATATATATATATGAATATTTCCCAAATATAAAAGCCTACTACTTTTTAAAATAATAGGAAGACATTTTTTTGTTGAATTTGATTGATTTGGCTTCCCTCACTTTATATTCAGAGCCTTAAATATTCATATCATCATTTACTCTTTTATTCATTCATATGAAGGAGCCTGTACACACACCTGCTCTCATGCTGGATGAAATCCTGATGAGTATATTAATATGAAGGACACGTGATGAATAAAAAAAGCTATGATATCAGCCAAAACATGTCCTCAGAAAATAAGATTTCTAAGGACATTTGAGGACTGTGTGATGCCGTCCAATGTCTAAAAACCTCTTTTAAAAAAAAAGGCCTTAAATATAAAAAGATAAAAATACATTTCACAGGGAACTTTGCACTTGACAACATTATTCTGATATTTGTAGCAATGAATCAGGAAATGCACTGATATTTACAGAGTAAAATTAATCATAAAATTGAAAGAGGCATTGCTGCAGTTTCAGGCTTTTAGTTTTACTTTTTTAAAAAAACATCATCAGAAGCAGGTGGAGGAATCAGGAAACATCAGGTGATAAACACCAGCTGTGCCAGCTGTGGAGGTCTATGACATCAGCGCCATTGATGCAGCTGGACAAACAGCTGGCACATCTGGCGTTAATTAGCTGTTGTACTACTGTTCTATTGGTATATGTAGGTACAAAGTACTTTACAGATTAAGATTTTACACTCAAGACATGATAAAAGATTTATTCGTTTTCTTCCTGTCGTTCTTCAGCTTGTCTAAAATTATCAATATCTGTAAATCCATGAGCAGATTTTACTTTGGATACATTATATTATATTGTTTTTTATGTAAAGATTTGACTGGCGCTCTGTCATCATCAGGGATATATGGGATTTAGAAGCTTGAAAAATTTTTCTTGAAACAATTTCTAAAGTCTTGCTGTTGTCCTCCTGACTTTTATAGTTTCAGTTTGATTGATTCACTAAAATACCAGTCAACTGTCAAACCATCAGAATCCAGATGGGAGAAGCTCTGAATTTGTTAAAATGCTCCTCTGAGTGATCGGCAGACATTTTTCCCTGGATTTTGCCTTTAAGGCAACATTTAAACTGCCTCTCATGGTGGAAGTCACACACAGGAGAAGTTTGTATTTTAACCCAAACTGTGACTGTGACCCTCTAACCCTAACCATGTAGGACTTTCTGGTAGAAAGCCTTGAAGGCTAACACCTCCCAATGACGTGGAGGTTGTTGGGGCTGTCGCCTACTACAGACTCTGCTCAGGGCTGTAAAGTCCTCAGGCCTCCTCTGCATTTTTGGGTAAACAACATAATTTAGTTTTTTTTTTTAATTGATTTACAGATTTTCTCCTAAAAAGACACTGATCAGTTAGCCTCTTATAATCAATTAACATCAGCCAAGGATAACACAATATTTATCGAAAGGTATCAGGTCTCTGTCAAATTATTTTGCCAGTTCTGGTCTTGTCTAAATCAGTCAATCAATAAACTCAGTGGCTGCTCTTCTGGAGTCTCCATAAGCTAGCTATGGATGCCAAATTTAAAAAAAAAAAAAGTCCTTGGGGAATTAAATAGTTGGAGCTCCAGACAGATTCTTTCTTTCTTTTTTGGCCCTTTTGGCTGTAAAGTTTGCAGTCCCCTGTAATCATAATTAAACTTTTAAAAACCAAACATGCGCCCTCATGGTCTCTGTTGTGCTGCTGTCCATGGTGCTGAACTGGTGGGCAGCAGTTTTCCAGCGACACACACACACACACAGAGGAGGAAGGCGGGGTTATCCTCCAGTCAGCACCACACAGAGTTGAGCTACAACAAACTGTAAAGAGTCCAGAGGAGCTGCTGTCGCTGTTTTTTTTCTGCCAACAACTTTTTTTGTTTTATCCTGGATTTTGGCTTTTCCCCACTCCTCAAACCTCGGCCTGCTTTTCTACTGATGACTAAACACCGTGGAAACATCCCAACTCAGTGAACCGAGTCTCATTCATGTCATTTAGGGCAGAACGACCCCTCCTGAAACAGTTATCTACACGAGCATAGCGCAGGTCGAAGAAGACGTTCTCAAAATGTGAGTTTCCTTCAGCCAGCTGGGTTCACACAAAGATAAAACACCGGGGGAAAGTTTGTCACAGTTTCTGAACCGGTCTCTGTCCACTGGAGGAGTCCTCAGTGTGGAGGAGGAGGAGGTGGAGGAGGAGGAAGAGGAGGAGGAGGCCAGGCCGACATGAGGCTGTGTAACCGGGGTGTGATGATGCTGCTGACCACGGCGGGGGCTTTCTGCGCCTTCAGCCTCATGACCATCGCCGTGGGCACCGACTACTGGCTGTACTCCCGCGGGATGTGTCGCTCCAAGAACCTGAACGACAACGAGACCGTCCGCAAGAACGAGGAGGTTCTGACCCACTCCGGACTGTGGAGGACCTGCTGCACCGAGGGTAGGAAACAACACACTGCTGTCCTGTCTGTCCTGTCTGTACTGAACTGCCAGGCTGGAGGAAGGATTTTTGTACTTTACTTCAATGAAAGTAGTGTAAAAATACTCCGTTACAAGTAAAAGTTCTCCAAACAAAATCCCACTTAAGTATTGCCACCAAAATATACTTAAAGTATTTAAAGTAAAAGTACTCATTATGCAGAATGGCCCGTTTGAAAATCATATATTAATATTGGATCATAATTACTGATTCATTAATGTGTCACTTTAGTTGTAGCTCGTAAAGGTGAGGCTCATTGTAATGACTTATTTTACTGCTGGATATCTATAAAATTATATTATAATTTATCAGTCGGTTTTATATAATTGATCCTAAATCCACAAAGTAACGAGTAACTAAGGCTTTAAAATACATGTAGTGGAGTAAAAAGTACAAAATATAGAGGAGCAGAAGTAGAAGGCAGCATAACATGTAAATACAAGTAAGCACAAGTACATAAAAACTGTACTTAAGTACAGTACTTGAGGAAACGTACTTAGTTACTTCCCTTTATTCTTATTCTTATTCTTATTCTTATTCTTATTCTTATTCTTGTCGTTGTTGTTGTTGTTGTTAGCTACCTTACGCTAAGTAACAAATACACCATAAGTTCCCTAGGTAGCGTAAAATAGGCCTATTACTTCCACACAAAAAATGTACATCATGTCTCTAAAAGATATTTAAATTAACTTATGCTATAATAATATTAGAATATTAAATTATGATTATAACTACTATAAGAGATTCCTCTTCTTCTTCTTCTTCTTCTTCTAATTATTATTATTATTAATATTATTATTATTAGTAGTAGTAGTAGTAGTAGTATAATTAGTATTATATCAGCAGCATGGGATAAGAGTCCCTGTATTTCTGTCATTCCAGCCAAGTTTAGGATGTTGCAGAATTGACTGTAGAATAAATAATAATATTGTTAAATGTTATTTATAGCACCCAGTAGTGTAGGAAGTATTCAGATCCTTTATTTAGTAAAAGTAAAGTAAAAGTAAAGTAAACACAAGTAAAGTGGCAACACCACGATGTAAAAATTACAAGTAAAAGTCCTGCACTGAAAATATTACTTGAGTACAAGTACATATTATTGGCAAAATATACTGTAAGTAAGTTGTTGTTGTTGGATTGTTTTGGTGAAAGTTGCTGAATGTTGGAGATAATGTCAGTAGAGATGTCAGTCTTGTGATGCTCAAGGCACCAAAAAAAACAAAAGAAAGAAAAAAAGAAAAAAACATTTGACAAACTCAACAGCAGTGTCTCATCCACCGACCTTTCTGTGAGCTGCTTCATGAGGGAACTTTTTCTCTTTATACCATAGAAAGAAAGTGGTTCTATACGTATCATAAGACCTTGGCAACTTACACCAAAACAAAATAGATAGAAAACAAATACATGGATAAATAACACTACAGGTGAGAGGACACGTGTGTAGTTTTGATTGTGAGGTGAACTGTCCCTTTAATCTGTAAAGTAACTAGTAACTATAGTTATCAAATAAATGTAGTGGAGTACTGTATTTTTCCCTGAATTTTAGGAGAGCAGAAGTATGAAATAGCATAAATTAATGAAATGAAAATGCAAGTGCTATGATGCAGTACTATGAAATAATATAATTTCAGGAGACATTCTGAATGAAAACAAAATAAGACAAAACAAAACAAAAGCAAAAACACATAAGATTGGTTCAACACACAAGTGGGTTTTTAAAAACTATTTAAAGTTAGTGATGCTGACTGAGCTGATCTGACACAGATGGCGTGTTTGTTCAACAATATTTCAACTGAAACAGATTTTAACCAGCCTTTATTAACCACATTTTGAGCCAAAAATGGTTGTTTAAAAAAAGATCTGAGGCTAAAATGAATTTCTGGTTTAATTTAGGTTGATGGCAAAATTCGTGAAGAGGAATCTCGGGGAGGGAGAGGAGTCTAAGTCTTGGAAATGTGATGGATGGAAATGACATTTTCAATTATTTATTGCTCTTTAATAGCACCCTAATTCCCCCACCGTATATCCTCTCTGTTTGTTTTGCTTTGCAAATTTTCTGAATGAAATGAAAACGTTCCGCTCTCCTATTTCTTCATCTTTCTCCACCCCTCCCTCTGCTGCTATCTCTGAGCTCCAATATGGTTTAATGGAGAGGTAACAAGACATGCAGAGGACATCAATGCTTCAACAGTCCTGTGTGTGTGTGTGTGTGTGTGTGTGTGTCCTTCAGTCTGCATCACAAAAAGCCATAAACAGGGAGACAGGCAGGCTGAAGGCTGTCTGTGCATTATGTGCAATAAATAATTATAAGATTTAATAAGAATTTATTTTTTATCAGCGCAAAATGACAACAACAATAAACAGTGACATGACAGGCATAACAAAGACATAGACGCAAAATAAAAATACACGAGGACAGACAAAGGACAACAGGCTGATGTATGGTTGTGTGCACGCACTAAACACAGCACTGCAGACAAGCACTTATAATAAGACAAAGTTAGCATCTTCCACAGCCGGGGTGCTTATTTTCATGTCAAGCTACAATAAAATTGTCCTCCAAAGTAACAGTTTAAATAAAGACTAATGACACTAAACTGGCAGATAAATGCTGCGTGATAAACGTGTTCAGAAAATATCTATTCTTGGTCAGAGGACGGGGAGGAAGGTGCAAAACAAACTAAATCCTCACCCCCCATTTTATCCTAACTTTAATTTGAATAAATGTTTTCTCAGTCCGTTGCTTCTCTGACCTGCTCACCGTGGCCAAGTTGTAGTGCACCGAATGAGTTTTGTTTTGGTAACCATGGCGACCAGAGTCACATCATCAATACCGGTCAATCGGTGCAGCACATAGGGACACATTCATCAATATATCACTGTGTGTGCAAATGTGGAAATACGCTGCCGAGCCAAAGGTTGCTGAGAGCAGGAAACACGTGAACAGCTCGTTTGTGAAACTTCACAGGATCAAAGTCCACCTTAAAGGGACAGTTCACCCCCAAAATCAAAAACACATGTATCCATCTAGATTGTTTTGATCTGAGTTGCTGAGTTTTGGAACTAAATGGCACATTGTGGTGCTCAAAGTGCCAAAAATACATTTGAAAAATTCAATAGCAATATGTTTCTTTCCAGAAATCATGACCCGGTTACTGAATATAATCCGCAGGCCAGTTTCATGTGTGAACTATTTCCTTTCTACCAAACTACACAAACAAACCGTACCACCACACAAGAAGGAAGCATGCATCTACTCATGGATGAGAGGCTCATGTTTGTGACAGCATGGGGTGTAAACATTAAAGGTGTCTTCCTCACACCAAAACAATCGAGATTAATAAATAGCAGTACAGGAAAAATATATATATTTGGTTTTGGTTGAACTGTTCCTTTAAATACAAAGCCTTTATAGGTTAAAGATATTTATTGTTTGTGTGTTTGGAGGCTGGATGATTTGTGACTGTTGAGTATTTGTGTTTTATGGATTCTGGCAAACATATAGTGCTGTACTGGTTTAGTTTTGAATATCACTGTATTCTGCATTTCAGATATATAGAGATGCATGGGAGACAGTGGACAATAGCTTCCTAGCAATAACAGCGAACAGAAGAAAGGTTTGGAGCGGACAAATACAGAAAAGTGAGAAAATTTAATATGCTGAATATAAACGCTTGGAATGGCGCCTACTCTGGATTGCATCTTGCCATGACAAACTTCTTACAGCACCTCAGTACGAGACATCAGAGTTCAGATATGTTACTTCTCTCTGACTCTACTCTGGACGTTAGTCAGATATCTTGATAGGCCTAATAACGAAAGCAAATTTTCCAAAATATTTTCTATTATTCTTGGAGCTGAATAATGGAAAAGCAAGCAAAAATCAATACAGTACAGTCCATTAGACGATAAGCATCACATTTAGCATTGTGCAAGTCACTGTTAGAGAGGGTACATAAAGTTTAATGGGTCAAAGACACTGTGACTTCTACAAATTATATCACACGTGTGTCATGCTATAAAATAATACAGAGCAAAATGGCTCACAGCCAATGTAATTATCAGATGTAGAGCGATGAATTTCTTTGTTTTTCTCTTTGTTTTTCTGCAGGGACATTTCGAGGTGTTTGCAAAGACATCGATCACTTTGCCGAAGATGCTGACTATGAGCAGGATGCTGCAGAGTATTTACTACGTGGGTGACAAATGTGCACAGATAACTATGAGACCTAACAACTACAATGGAAGTCTCAAAACACCATAAATTTTCTCCTAAGTCTGACACATAAGGCTTCATTTTTCCTTAGCGTAGGGATTTACTTCAGGGGGCTGCAGAGGATCCTTTAAAATGTGTCCAAAGAAAAACATTTTGTGCACAGAAAGAGATTTTACAGTTGGAAAATTATACAGTTTGCATGGAGACTGTTTGCACTGGCACATATGTGTTATCGTCTCAGTCCAAAAGGTCCAAAAACTTGTGACAACTTGTCCATTTTGACCAAAAACAGGAAGGAATCCATCAAAAGTGGTAAGAATAACTTAAAGTTCATTTAGAATTTTCTTAAAGCATGCCAAGGTTTAGACTAACTGTTAGTCTGTATGACTGATGGTGAAAGAAATCTCTGCACAGAAGTCGTTCATAATAAAGATGACATCTTCTTGTAACATAAGCCGCCTTCACATTTAGACTGTAACCTAATGTGCTGTAAATTAAATAATTTAACAGAATTTATTCCATGCATTATTTATCTCCATAACCTCGTTGCAGTTAACATAGAGGCAGAGGAACCTTAAATTTCCTTTCTTTAGTTGTTTGTTTTTTTGTGCACTGATTACAGTAAACCCATTTTAAGGGATTTCTCTAGCATAAGACAAAGATAAGTGGAAAAAACTTAAAAACATCAGTGAACGCGATGATGTTTTGTGCAACTGATTTTATTTTAAAGGGCAAGTTAACTCCAAAATTTTTTTCTGGTGTGAGTAGTCTAGTTCTGCAGATTTCTGCCTTCTCTTCAACATAATGGAACTGCAGTAGATGGCACTAGTCCTGTGGTTTTCCAAAACTCTGCTCTGCTCACACCAAAAAAAATTTAGATGGATAAACAACACGACGAGCCAGGGCAAAAAAAAATCAGTATTTTTGATTTTGGGGATAACTGTCCCAGTAACAGGTATTCAGATGTTATATATGTCCCACTCCATTCTCCTCAGGAGCAGTTCGAGCCTCCAGTCTCTTCCCCATCCTCAGTGTGGGATTATTATTTCTTGGAGGCGTGTGTGTCGCTGCCAGCGAGTTCTACAAGTCACGCTACAATGTCATCCTCAGCGCGGGTATACTCTTTGTCTCTGCAGGTCAGAAACACTCACAGATTTAATGTGCATCCACCCAAAGTACAGTTTTTTATCATCCATCTGACCCCTCTCCATGCCTCTGAACTCTTCCAGGTCTCAGTAACATTATTGGCATCATTGTGTACATATCAGCCAACTCAGGTGACCCCAGTCAGAGCGACAACAAGAAGAGCTACTCCTACGGCTGGTCTTTTTACTTTGGAGCCCTGTCCTTCGTGCTGGCTGAGATGGTGGGTGTCCTGGCGGTGCACGTGTTCATAGAAAAACACAGACAGCTGCGCACTAAAGGCCGGCCTTCGCTCATAAAGCCGCCCATCTCCCGCAGCTCCTCTTACTATCGCAACCGTTACTACCAGAACCGCAGCCGCAGGTACAGCTACAGGAGCAACCACAGCGCGGGGGACTCCTTTCGAACATCCTTGGTGAGAGACAGAGAGCCGTCCATCTCTGCCGAATCCAAAGTCATGGCAGGTTTGCCAACACCAGTGACAGTGGGCTCAGAGTTCATGCTCTACACCTTAGCCTCGCCTCTCAAAGACGGTAAGATTGACATGGCTGTGGACGATTTAACCACTGCAGCTGCTCACAACAACACAGACATGCTGCCTGGAAACTGTGCTGCCAACAGAAGGACCACGCCTGTCTGAGAGGAGAGGGACAGGAGGGGGGCAGGTGTACAGTGATGAAAGGAACTTCAGTGAGAGGGGAACATTAGAAAGAGGAAATCTTCTCACTTTCTTGGTGAAGAAAGAGTAGACGGAGAGTGGGGGATTCTGGCACAACTTTACCCGCTGCCAAGGTGCACAGATAAGGTGGAAAAGAGATAAAGAGGTCAAAACTCCAGCAAGACTTGTTAGACGAACACATTTCGCTTGTGGCCTTCATCAGGACCCTGATGGCCACACTTCATCTGGAGTTTTGACCTCTTTAGTAAAGACAGAGGAAAGTCTTTGGAGACTGTAATAGTGCTGCTCAGCCAATCTGTGTGGATAATTTTTTTTAAGCATCACAACCCCTGTGAAAAGTGAGTATTTAAATTTGATCCATTTAGCCCAATAACATTTGGAAGGTCTAGAAAAGCTGCATGATAATAATACTTTTATCTCCAGTCACACCAAGGGAGGGCTAAACTGGATGTTAGCTGCAAAGGAAGTGTCTATTGTGCTTCCTGTTTGGGCTGCAAACTGCAGAAGCTTATGCAGATGATGTGTCCAGTTGTGTCCAGTTTTCCTTAATGCATCCAGGGTGGAACCTCTGTCAGCTTTCTCCTTTCCTGTTTCCTGTACTCAGATGTTAAGATGTTCTACTGTTGAAAATAAAACTAAATATTGAAGAAGGTAAAAGATGTTGCTGGAGGACCTGTAAATGCAACAATTACAGTATATAGACACATCTTACATTAGCTAAAGTTAGCATAATGGTAGTTGACTATATAGCTAATGATTTATGGAGATTAGCTCACTAGTTAGCTAATATTTTACAACATCAGCTATTAGATGTAACTAGCTAGAACCTGATTGTTGTCAAATTTGATCTGTAGCAAAACACTGGCTAACTAGCTAGCTAATGATTAATGAGGATTAGCTAGCTTGTGTTTTGCTTAAATTAGCTAATTTAAGACGTAACTATATGCTGTTTGTGTGGCTTCTGCAGATACTCCAGCAACATACTTTTGTATTCTGTCTATACTTCCTTGTTGTTTGTGTTTTGTAATGTCTCTTGTGTATCTGTTGCTGAGTCTTTTCAATTGCAAATTAGCTGAGGCTGTAAATGCTGTGGTATGTGGCATTGGTTTATGCTGCATGCTTGTCCCTATATAAATAAACGTTAAATACAATTTGGCTTACTTTTCAACATAGATGAGCCAAACAGCATATCTAAGTATGGGAAACAAGAAAGGAGAAAGCTGACAGAGGTTCCACTGGGTCGCAAGCTTGCTCAGCTGTGACAGGAGCACAGATTGTAAAGGGGCGAGTCTTAGAAAGGGTCAGTTATCAAAGAAGTTGCATATTATTTTTTCTGTTAATCGATTAATCGTCTAATTATCCCATCTCTAGACTGAAGCAGTCTGTTGCTCTGATTTACAGTTGACACGCCCTAAGAAAAAGACTGAAGATGAAATGAAAATGAAGTAAACAAGAACGCAATTTTGAGCTCTGATGTTTTTGTGCTCTTTGTCACTCTTTGTGTCTATGTCATTCTGCTATGCTATAATAGTAGCTATATCTACAGTATATCTGTAGTGTGTGTGCGAATGAATATGTGTAGTTATAGGAGTGTGTGTATGAGACAGACAGTCATGCAGAGAGAGACAGACAGGAGGAGCTGTTGGTGAAAATAAGAAACTATCACATAAAAAACATGAGACACACATACACATACATGTGGGAATGACATAACAAACTGCGTCCTGTTTCTGTCCTGCTTTTTGTGGACCTGGGCTCAAAATCGAAACCCCATTAAATGCATTAAAACGCTCTCAAACTGTCTCTCGCTGTGTCTGTTTGTGTGTCTGAGTGTGTATTGCGTAAGCATGTGAGCATAAGTGTAACAAAAGGTTCTGCCCTTATGGTTATGTCACCGAGTCTCTGTTTACATCGAATAAAGCTTATAAATTAACACAAAATGTGCTTTGGAGAGAAATAAGTGTGGTTCAAGGTGTAGTGTTGTTGCTTTTGTGCTGTGCAGGGCTCATCTCAGGTGTCTGTCTGCGTGTGTGTGAGAGAGAGAGGGGGAGAGAATATTCAAATGTCTGTCCTTGCATAAGTGAGGACAGAAGCAAATGTGCCAGCCAAGAACAAATATATAAACAAACAATGACCTCCCCCGTAGTGACAAAAATTATGGCCTTCATGTGTGTGAACATGCATGAGTAAGCCGTGTTAGAGGCGATGATAGGACGGTACAAACAGCTTCACAGACCTACAGCAGCAGAACAGCAGGCAGACTGAGAAACCTGATGCGTTACCATGGCAGCGGCATCATCGTTCAGGCAAACTTTCAAGGCAGCAGAGATGAATTCACTCACTGCGGCATCGTGCGCTGACCAAAACCACATCACAGTTTCCAGCAAACATTTTAAATTGGTCCACATTTTCCACTATTACTACTATTTTTCAATTCACATGCATTCTTCTATCATTAAGTCTTCAGTTATTCTATTCTATTATTCTCTTAGGGCTCGGCAATATGTCGAAATTATATCAATATCATGATTTGAGACTAGATGTTGTTTTAGATTTTGGATATTGTTACATCATGATATGACATAAGTGTTTTTTTAAAGGCTGCACTACAGTAAAGTCTCTGTTATAACTGTTGTATTATTTGCTTTTACCCACTTATTCATTATATCCACTTTACTGATGATTATTTATCAAAAGTCTCATTTGTTTTAATGGTCACACTTATAATATTGTTGCAATATTGATATTGAGGCATTTGGTCAAAAATATCATGATATTTATTTTTGTTAATATCACATAGAATATAGGGCTCTATATACTATATTTTGTTATTAATTTGTAAGCATTTACATCACTTCCTTTTTTTAAAATTACTGGCTCTGATCCTTGAGGCCACTTTCCTTATATGATAAATATCAATTTTGCGCAATTTTATGTTGTGAATGATGATGAGTGGAGGACAGAGAAAATGATGAAATATGTCTCTTTGCATCATGTCGTGACTGTTTTAGTCAAATAAGCTTAAAATCAATCAAATCACTTACATACACACATTTTCATCTCTACCATTGTCATGTCAACTGCATGAACCACTTCACAGTTTGACACAACCCTAAACAAGTCCACATTTATTCTCCACAAGTGGAACAGGTTCTCTCTATTGTATGATAGAGATCCTTGTATTTGCTCACTGATATTATTTCAGAGACGTTCATGTCAAAACCCTGGCAGCGGTGGGATTCGAACCCACGCCTCCGAAGAGACTGGAGCCTTAATCCAGCGCCTTGGACCGCTCGGCCACGCTACCTCTGACTGATTGCTTAAAACAACTGATTCCAGCTAGTCTGTATGGAGTATTGATTAGAATTAATGGTAAAGATCAGTGTAACATTCAACATAGTTTAAGGAAAAACCCTGTGAGATCATATCAGGATTAAATTTTCCATTTTATTTTATCTCACCTTTTCTACAACAAGGCTCCTTGACAGCACCATGAAACAAACAAAGAACACCATCCACCTCGAAGCTGTGTCTTGTTAACACCGACATAAAGGCGAGCATAGGATGTGTTACTACAGGGAGATATAGATAGATTTGGCATCTGCTGTTATGGAAGACAATTTCCACCAAAAAAGAAATAACATAAGTTTGGAAATAAAAATACTGATTATATATCCAGGCTGGTCCATAATCCATCAAACTGGACTCAAGCTAGAGCATTAATTAATTTTTATCTTGTTTTCTCATTTGGGGGCAGCACAAACATTCTCTCACCTTATATTTACACACACACTGATGAATCTAAGTCAATATTCACAATCCTTTTGCCACCGACTACTGAGGAAAATATCTGGGTCTTTAGCACTGACATAATAGAAATGGGCAACATTATAGCTTCCCAAAAGTGAAGCCGAAGCATGAATATGTGAATGATGTGGGGTGAGGTCTTATGCAGACAGGGGGACCAAATTTTCACATTTGCAGATAATAAGGATTATTATTATCTTGACTGCACCCTGTTGGCTGGCTGCAGCACAGGTCATAAACCATGCCTCCCCGCAGGTCAAACTAAAACATCAAAGTACACGTCAAATAAATTTTTCTCTCACGTGGTTTCTGTCATTTTAGGCTGTTCTTATCACACTGTTTGTTCAAGTATTAATTTTTCTGATCATTTTGGTTTTAATCAGTTATTTAATTTAGGTTTAGGCTTTATTCCGTACATGACTATATGAGAAACTGAATGTTTGACAGCAGACCCCTGCAGGAACTTGAGAGTGCAGCTCCAACCCTGATCTCTACTGTGCAGACTCTCATTCCAAACGATGTCACCAGCACAAGATGGCAGCACATGCATCTGAGATATTCTGGCTTCAGTCGTGCACGGTGGGAGGACAGAGGGCCATGGCGTTCATCTTTATTTATGTCAATGTTTTTTTCACTATGTTGATTAGCTAGTTGATAACTTTCTCTGTCAACTGCTGCTGGGCAGGTAGCACACGGTGAGTTTACTGGAGTTTTTTTTTTTTTTTTTTCACATTTTCATTGCCCCTGGAAATGGGATTGATGAAAGTGAGACTGAACCAAAACAGGAAAACTGGTCCAACTCTGAAAGATTTGGAGTTTTTTTTCTCTGTGTTTATTCAAGAGTCTGGTCTTTCAATTTGAGGGCATGACTCATTGGTTTTATGTTCAATGCTTTCCCTCAGAACCCTGCCTTTGCTCTCAAATAGCTTCTGCTTGTGCTTAGATTTGCTTTGCTCAAACTGTAGGCTCACACTCAGACATAATGTTGCTTGCACAGATTTTCTGCGCTCCAGCCTCAGCCTTTCTCCTTGTACTCAGACGGCTTCTGTCGGCTCTTAGACTTTTTAGTGTGTCAGAATTCCCCAACTAATAGAACGGCAGGTGTAGTGTTGACTAATGAAATGATCTCTTCATTAGTGTGGGCGCAATCGCTTTACTTCTTTTTCACAGGGTTGATGGAAGCAGCGACACTGGACCAAAGCAGTTCAGTTGTTCCGGCTGTAAAACCAAAACAATGAGCTGAAAGACACTAAAATCCTCCATAGAACTGAACTGAGCTAAAGTCGATCCACCTCTGAGCTTAAGCGTTAAGCTTAGGGGATGTATTTTTAAGATGTTCTTTAGCAACAGTTACACTGGGGTGGCTCGGGCGGTAACATAGATATAATGATTGGAAAACTCACCAGCGAAATCTGTTGGTTAAAATGTGAATGTAGAATAGAGAGTCGAAGTGTCAGCCCTTCTGGTGTCCCCCTCGTGGCCATTGCCAACCCTTTGATTTTCCCAGGAGACTTCATTGCCGTCTCCCTGAGGTTCCAATTCTCCTGTATTTCTTTCTGTATTTTTTTATTTTTTTATTTTCATTATCACAATCTGTTTCTAATTGACACTGTACAGTGTACAAAAGTATATTTTCCATCTGGACGATAGTACAGCTACACCAGAAATCCTGTTTCTTAAGGAATTAGACTTGGAGACAGGAGAAATATTCTCTCTTCTTTGCTGAAAATTACAATTAAAATTAAAATGACGAAATAAAAATGCTGTTGCAGTCTCATTTTATTTTCAAGTTAAAACTTTTAAAGAACTTATTTGGTTTCAAAATCCTTCCTATTATTGAGGTCTCAAGGTTGGCAAGTATGTATGGTGTTCAACGACAAAATCGCACCATGAATTACACCTATGATGTTTGTCAATTTAAAAGATGATTTTACGAGCCATGAAAGTTGCAGTTTAATTCCTTTTGTTGTTGCTGAAAACACACCATTCCCAGATGGCACATCGTCAGATTCTATGTAAAACTCGACTACAGTTGTTGATTTTTTAAAATGTGTGTTGGTAAATGTTAATAACTACACATTGCATAATATTTTCAAATCTCTAGTCAGCTTTTAGGACTGACTTCGTAATATGTGAAATCTGTGTAATGGCTTATTCAATTCTCAGCTCCATGATTCTGCCCGTCATTGTTATCACAGAAACTTTATGGCTCTGTCTTAATGTTGCCATCAGTCTGTGCTGACCCACGCTGGGCCACTGTTGAAAGATAAATGCCACCAGGCCTAACAACTTCACCAGGGGAAACCCTGAACTGCAACAAGCGTGCAATACAAATGACTTCAGTTTCAAACACACCTTTTTCCACATTTATTTCCTATTCCATAGAGTGTACTTTCCACAGGAGGGGGGCCCAGTTAGCAAAAATTGTTCTTTCTCTTATATGTGTGATTGCAAGTGCCCCTACTTTGGTATTTTTTCAGAGATGTTCATGTCAACACCCTGACTGTGGTGGGATTCGAACCCATGCCCCCAAAAGACTGGAACCTTAATCCAGCACCTTGGATTGCTCAGCCACACCACCACTGAAACAGGGAAGAAAGCAGCTAATTCCAGTTACTATGTAGTGTTAAATACATTTATGTGGTACATAACCATAATATTTAAGAGGTAAAAGGAAAAACTCTGCATGAAGTCATGTAGAGATTCTATTTTTTGTTTTATTCGCCCTTTTCCATCGATAACAAGAGATTTAGCAGAGCTTTAAAACCAAAACAGTGAGCTGAAAGTTATGTTGCTTTCACATACTCATTTGATCCAAATATTTAAATTAAATTTCTGATTGGTGCAGCTTTGATGTTAACTTTATTGACTTAGTATCTCATAATTGTAATTTTCTGTGATGACCGCGTGATAGAGGTCTGCAAGCCCGTCAGGTCCCAACAGTCAGACTCTGACCCATTTAACTTCTCTCCTTTCATTGTGCCCTTATACCTGCAGAGCCCACATGCTACGTGCCATGCTTCTCTGCAACATACAGACAGTAATACAGTAATATTCACGTGCATGATTGTTAGTACCACTGGTAGTTGTTTGAGGCTACAGCCCAACTGATACTGTCTGGATTATTGGAAGCAATACCAATTCCAATATTGGTTAATTTAAAAATTCAGATATAAATATATTGGCTGATATCCTTTACAAAGAATATAATATACACAATATAGAATACATATACAAACACATTTTTGCAATGAGCCCTCAAAGTTTTACAGTTTAAAAATTAAAAGTATTGTCAAAAATTACATCAGGGGACTGAAACAGTAAACTTTCACTGGCATTTAAAAAAAAAAAGTATAATTAACTATAAACAACACCAACGAATAGAGGAAAATAAACCTAAAAGGGATCAAATATACATAGAATGCAGCCTGTACATGTATATGTATGCACATATGTTCATACATATACATAATAGGGGTCACTGATCAGCTAAGGGTTCATGGTCTGAAAAATATTAAGATGTCTTGGTTTTAATGCACTTCACAGTTTGAAAGATATAAAGACACAAACATGTGCCTTCAGGAGGACCACTTCATGAATACAGAGTGTGCCTCGCCTTTTATTTTGTGAATGACTTCCAGTATCTAATCATGTTAATACTGCAGAAGTGCGCCTGTCAAAATTCTGGCAGCGGTGGGATTCGAACCCACGCCCCCGAAGAGACTGGAGCCTTAATCCAGCGCCTTAGACCGCTCGGCCACGCTACCTTGTACGAAAGCCTTTACAACAACTTCCAGTCGTTATATAAAGGTTATGAAATTGCTACACAAGTAATGTTTACAACAGTATGGGTTCGGTAGCTTACATAAGTATAAAGACAACTCGATCCAATCGGTACATTAGATGCATTTAAAGTAAAATATTAGAGTAACATTCAAGAGAGATTAAAAAAATAATAAATAATAAGACGCTGTAAAGCTCATATAAGGCTTAAATTTTACGTTTCATTCGCCTTTTCTCACGGACAATAACCCTTAAGTAACAACACTATGGAACAACCAGAGAGCATAGAGAAATCAAGAGAATTCACATCTACCATGAAGCCCTGGTCGTGATAAAAATGACAGCACAACAGTTAGCACTGGATATGCTGCTACGGCAAGATATTTGAGGTGGAAGTTGTTTAAGCTATACCTTGGAGCTGGATCCGTTTATTTCTTATGTAAATTGATGCATTTTTATGAAATAATTGTAGACATTTATTTGGCATGTGCTAAATCAAAGGCATAATAAACATGTAAATAATATTAATGGTGCGTTGAAGTTATTAGATACACTAAATTTAACCTAAAACAGCGTGTTTTTTGTTTTTGCCCGCAACCGAAGTCAATCATCTTGACTCCATGTTTACTCTTTGGAAGAATCCTGATACATCCGGTTCCGTACAGCGCCATTTTGATGAAACAGCGAGGAGCGGAGTAGCTTGGATAACTGAAATGGATTTTATGGATTTAAATTGAAGATTAAACTGGATACTTTACTTTCAACTTTTCATTATGGAACATGACCATGCATCGAAGAGGAATCTTTGCGCCCCGACTGCGTAACTGCTGGATTTTGCTAGTTTATTTGACTGTTAACTTGGGCAACATTGTTAGCATAGCGCCGTTAAGCGTTAGCTGTTAGCTTTTGTTAGGCAAGTGTTTTCACGTTGTGTTTGAGTGGCGAGGTAACGTTAGCTAATCTCGAGGTGTAGCATGTTAGCCTTGGTATTAGCTAACTAGCTAATTTAACATTCATACGGTAGATTACACTATCAGAATAATCTTTTTGAGGTATAACAGCGGCAGTACAACACATGTGGACTCGTTGCGGAAGCTTACACGCAGTTTTGTGGACTTTTTGTGGATCTTGGTAGTGTTTGTCTTGACTTGAAAAACAAGAACTGTTTCAAAAAGGCAAAACACTTCCACACGGACTGATGCTCGGGAAACCCCAGGCCCGCTGCTAGCTACATTAGCGGCTCGGGCTTTCCATCAAGGACAATTCACGACGGACTTGGCCTCATTTACATCCATGTGATAGATTTGCAGTGTGTTACATGGACTCTCTTGGATTCGGTGGCACCCTGCTGTGTTTTATCGGACTTTGAAGAACTGACGAGGTTCACTGCGCTGCTCAATGGCGCTCTGGCCTCAAACCTCGATTATTTTTCTTTGGCAATAAAAAGGACTCTGTCGACATATGCGAGCTGAACCCTTCCTTATCCTAGCCCTTTCTTTGTCCACAGTGTTTCAGCGAATATAAAGAAGGTTTACTTATTAAAGTCACCAGATTTAGCCTCCTGTGTTCAGTGTTGACGCTGTTTTATTTTGTTATCATACCAGGCCTGTGTTTTTTTCATTGTGCTTGATTGAGTTAAGTGCTTAGACCTTTAAACATGTCGTGTGTTCACTATAAGTTTTCTTCCAAACTGGACTACAACACAGTCACTTTCGATGGGCTGCATATCACCCTCAGCGAGCTTAAAAGGCAGATTATGGGCCGAGAGCGCCTCAAGGCCACAGACTGCGACCTGCAGATCACCAATGCGCAGACGCGAGAAGGTATGTTGTCAGCTGACGTATTAAAACACGTTTGACTAACTTGTTCTCCATTATTTTTTGGCGTTAGAGCAGATTATAGGCGGACATTTTTGTTTGTTTTATCAGTAGATTTGGTGTTAAAAAGGAATGAGTTTAGACCTTGTGAGTCTTTTTAAACATTAATATTTTCATAAATGTATACTGTATAACCCGATTGTGACACAACACTGCTTGAATGAAAGACTATTTCATCATAGATTCAGATAAATCCGACTGTTGCCTTCTTGATTAATTATGTGGTCTACAATAAATCAGAGTATAGGGGAAATGCCAAAAGCCCAAGATAGCATCTTCAGATTGCTTAGTTTATGTGCCTGGTGGCCAGAAGGCCAGAAAACCAGTAAACACGCCCATAAGAATTTGGAACAAGCGAATTTCTTACTTAGTTACTGCTTTTTTACTGCTTTGCTTTGCTAAACTGCGTTTAGTCGATAATTTTTTTTAAAAAATTGAAAAAGCCCAAAGTGGCATCATCAGTGGCTTCATTTACCCAACCAATACTCCAAATCCCAAATGGTCTTTGCTACCATAAATGACAAAGAAAAGCAGCAAATATTTATATTTAAGAAGCTGGAAACAGCAAATGTTTTGATGTTTTTGTTTGAAAAATGACTGAATTGATTAATTATCAAAATAGTTGGTGATTAATTTAGTAACTGATGTATGATCAATTAGCTGATTAATTATTGCAGCTCTAATCTTATGGCACATGCAAGCTGAGCTTTAATTGAAAGTGTGAAATGATATAAGCCATAGTAACTCACCTACAGCCTCTTGGCTTCTTGCATCTAATGTGGTGGGAAGTTGATGCTTGGTCAGTTTGTGTTAAGACACTATACATCTCTGATTTACTTAATCCATATGTTTTGGTTTTTTTTATACCATAATACAATGTATTCTTCAAGATTCTGTCTCTCATGTTTTGCAGAATACACAGATGATGAAGCCCACATACCGAAACACTCGTCCGTGATCGTCCGCCGTACTCCAATCGGTGGAGTAAAACCTGCTGGCAGGACGTTCATTGTGTAAGTATACTTGAAATATAAAATCATTATTGCTCTATTGAGCAGTCCACTCACTAATAATTTAAAGCCATGAATGGGTATACACCTCTGTTCATGCAGTTATTATATAGATCAGAGGTCTGTCTATAAACAGTTATAGAAGAAAACCTGATGCTATAGTTGGTCACGTTGGTCTGTTACGTCAACAGCTGATGGATTCTTGATGTGTTTCTTTCTGCAGAGATCGTTCTGACACAGCTGTGGTGGGATCTTCTAGACCCGTATGTAAAACAAACCCAAAATCAACACTCTCTCCTCCTCCTCCTCCTCCTCCTCCTCCTCTCACCTCTCTCCCTCTCCCCCTCTTTCTGGCTTTAGTCACCTTTCTCGAGAACATTCTGTCAACAATAACTGAGTTGTGTGTATCCTCTGTTCACTGTGTGTTGGCTACATTTGTGTTGAGATCTCAACCTCTATATGTTATTTGATGTCTTTCTGGGAGGGTTTCCTCGAGTTACCACGGTTAAAAATAGTTTGTTGTTTCTCTCTTAAAAACCCTGGGTTTCTGTTTTGAAATGAGCAGATTAAAGTTTTAAATTGTGGCTAAGTGAGATGAGGTTGAGATGAGAAACAACAGACTAGCCACCATTGTTTTTGAATGCTCTGAACTGACCAAATGTTGAACTGTTGCCACTTTATAAGTGATTGAGAAACCATTTAAACTGTTAATGACTGTATTTCATAATGAAATGGTTTTGTAGCCTGCTTCAGGCCAGGCAAATGTATTTTAAAGGGGTTTGTAAAAGGAAAATATGGTATTTTTGTATTTATAATTCATTGTCATTTTATTTTCTGTGAAAAATATTTTATTTATTATCTGGTTTTAAGAACCCAATGAAGTAAAGTGTGGCTGGGATTTATTGTGATTAACTTTGATTACAATTACAAGACTAAAGCTGTGAGTGGAAGAGATTCACCAGTGATTTTTTTATTTTGAAAGCTTACCCTGCTAAACTTTAATATACTCATATCTGTTGTTCAGTAACATTTGCCAATGTCAATTGTTTTGTCTTGTACAATTTCATCATGAAGATGTTTTATTCTGCACTGAGTATGGACTGCACATAACCACTTAAACCTTAAAGGCTCACAGGTTTCATGAGTTAAATGCTTTGAATTAATTCAGATTTTGTTATTTTTACAAAGACGTAGTTAACTAGTTCAAAGTGTATTTTTACAACTGTGGTTTGGGGGATCAGTAAGAAGCTAGTTTTGATACGTGAGATGCATTGACTTGGCCTGACGTATAATGTTGTGACGTGATCACAAAGTACTATGACACATTATCAGTAAAGAAGATATCTTGTCAATCTCTGGAGGCCTTACATGGTTGCTGCAGTGAGAAGTATACTGGTGTAGTGTGTCCTGTAAGCTGTAAGCTGCAGAACCTGTCAATAAAGTTGTTCAGTGGTTCAGTGTCAGAACCGCTTGCACCAGATCCCTGTGTGTTCCCTCCACAGCATTCTGCAATACCCAGTGTTTCCTCCATGCCCTGCATATCATGCAGGGCAACCCACCCTGCCCGTTTGTGTATTTACTTAAAGAAAATTATCACAAGGATTAGAGGATTAGGCAGAGCAGCTATTTAGTTTGTTGTAAGACAAGATTTTTTTTGGCCGTGCTCAGGATTTTCATGGATCATTGACTCCTGACAGAAACATCCCTCCACTTGCCTTCATACTTCACTCTATAGTGGTGTAAGGGGCTGTTTTAGGGAACAATTTGAAGAAACACTTGACAGCTTGTATTAATTTTCCTTTTCCTTGAGCACTGTTTTAAAAAAACAGCTCTACATTTGTGTCTTATCAGCCCCACATATTTGACACTTTACAGTGTATGCCTTTTTATTAAAACAGCTTGGCAGCTGATTAGCTCATTAGTTTACAGAAAGCAGTCTTGAGCTGGTTTTGATGAGCATTCCTAACAGTTATGACAACCTCTTTTTGACAAGCCAGTGCGAAAAATTTAAATTACTGCGGCCAGGAGAGGGGAAACTGCCAGCTAAAATTAAATGTCAAGTGTGCCTCTGAGAAAATCACCCTCTCCCCTACCATAGCAAGAGAAGCTTTACGACCTCCACAGAGGAGTGTGCCAGTTGTGTACATTCTGAAGGTGCTGAAGAAGGCCAAACATGAGGAGGGAAAGTTTTTAAGCAGATACTCTTGGACATCACAAGAGTTAGAATTTATATGTATTAGAGTATATGTGTGTATATATAGAAGAATAGTTGCGGTAAAAACTTTACTCGTTAAAGTTTATGCAGTTACCGGTGTTGAAGTTATTTAATATTTTATACAGTGACAATCATCACTGTCATTTCATTTAAATCATTTTGATTTTTCTGGATAGGTTCGCAGCAGTTAACCTTTGTGTTCTCATTTTTTCTTTTACATTTCATTTTGATTGTACTTTACATGATTACATATGACAAATAACTTAAAAATTACTTGACTGAAACTTTCAACTAAATGTACAGAAGTAGCATTTTGTATATGAGCTGTGATACTTTCATATCCTCAGGCAAGAGAAGTACCTTTAAGCAAAGATACCTTTTTGAAAGCTACAGTTACTTAATGGATGTAAAACTATTACTCTTTTCTTTTTAAAGTCCCCATATTTGTAGATTACATCCCACTGTGGGTATTTAAAAAAAAAAATTCTCTTAACTAATCATATCTCTTCAATACAAACAGCTCTGAATAGACACAACCCTACACGGGCTTTGACAACATTAACTTTAAAATATTTTTCTTAAAGGATACTGACACAGTGCTGTCAGCAGAGGGATGAACATTGTGCACAAGCCCAGTAAACCATGTCTTGACTGAAATGCTCGCTTGCTTTGAGTTCTCAACAAGGGTTTTCATTTTGGTGTAGAGACTTAGACGGAGACTCTAAGGGACTGGACACAGATGTGGTGGGGAACTATCTGGGCTCTTATCTTCCACTGATGTGTGTTACAAGTTATGTTAATACCTTTAATATCTGTACTCTGATTCTCCTGCAGACTGATTCTTCTCCTTCTTTGTCACTTGCCCAACTCGCCAAGGTACTGTTTCTATGCATTCTAGCTGTACATCCAGAAAATATTACTGAAATTGAATGGATGTGTCCTTTTTTTCTTGTTTTCTTTTGGGGTTGACATCCTCCTTTTATCTTTTTTGCCCCCTCTCTCCATTATGTCTTTTAGACGGCTAATCTGGCAGACGTAAATGCATCAGAGGAGGACAAGATTAAAGCCATGATGTCTCAGTCCAATCACGAATATGACCCGATACAGTCAGTATATGTTAAAATTTTGTTCTTTTATCTGATTTTATCTGATTAAAGTCAGACTTTTGTTGTTTTTTCCAAGCTCACAAATGGGTGTACAAAACAACATTCGTAAGATGTATAAAGTTTTAAAAAAAATGTTTGATCTGGTCTCTATAGTTACTCCAAGAAGGCAGTTGGGCCTCCACCTGCTCACTATACCTGCTTTCGTTGTGGAAAGGCTGGTCACTACATTCGTCAGTGCCCCATGTTGATGGTAAATATCATGTATCATTTGATTTTTTCTCATAGTCTGGTTTTCATTTTAACTACACTGAAGTGTGACATTTTCTTTTGGGCTGATTGTTTTACTTTTAACTTTCTAGGTCCAGGATAAGAGTGTGGAGGGTCCCAAGCCAGTAAGGATTAGTAAGGGAATTCCTCAGAGCTTCATGGTGAAAGCAGAGCCAGGCACAAAGGGAGCCATGTTAACCAGCACTGGAGAATACGCCATACCTGCTATAGATGCGTATGTGTCAACCAGGCGCACTCACGATACACACTGTTTATTATACTTTTATAGCACATTAAGTAATCAAAATTTTGTCCACAAACATATCTTTACTGCGGTTGCTTTCTTTTGCAATTAATACCATCCTCAAAATGAATCAAAAATACACCTGTGTTGATACAGGGAGGCGTATGCGCAAGGAAAGAAGGAACGCCCTCCTTTTGTTCCACATGACCAGTCGTCATCTGAGGACGATGCAGACCCGATACCGGATGAACTCTTGTGTCCAATCTGCAACGACCTGATGACCGATGCCGTTGTCATACCCTGCTGTGGAAACAGTTACTGCGATGATTGTGAGTTCTTACTCCTAATGTGCTGTAGTAATGAAAATCTTAATTGGTGCAGGTCTAAAACGGTTATACAAACACAAAGTCAGGACTAGTCTTTGCCAAGCACAAAATTAACTCAAATCATATTACTGTCTCTATTTTGGTCTTGTCACATATTTGTCTCAAAGTAGTCATTTTGCATAAATGCTTAACAGTCGTTTAGGGACAAATCCACAGTGGAAATGTCAGAAATACCCATTTTCCAGGAGTGGGCTCTCTAGAGCACTGCAGCCCCAGGACTTGCTGCATTTTGAGTAGTAATTTCTCATTTTTGATGGCTGGACTCTCTTGCTGTTATGCCACAGTGCATTGCAATGATCCAATCTCTCAATGACTAACTCAGTTTCTGGGATTGTTGAAAGTCGTTATTAAAAAAGTAGAATATTGTGCTCTAAAATGTATGTAGACCAGGCAGGTTGAGGGGAAATTCTTTACATCAAAAATGTACATGATCATGAGATATATGTGAGCTTTTGTCTTATTAAGGACTGCGTTTGTTTTCAGGTATCAGGACTGCCTTGTTGGACTCAGAGGAGCACATCTGCTTCACATGCAAACAGTCAGATGTTTCGCCTGATAATCTGATTGCCAACAAGTTTCTTCGGCAGGTAAATGCATGCATTTTGATGTGTTGCATTGTTTAATTTTACTTGAACTCGGAGCAAAATTTTTAAAAGCCTAATATCTTTTTAAAAAAAATGCACCATCTGTTTCCTTCTTGCAGGCTGTGAACAACTTTAAGAATGAGACTGGGTACACCAAACATGGGCGCAAGCAGGTCCATAATGCGGCCCCGCCTCCACCGCGCCCTCAGTTGGTCAGGCCTCTGCACTCGAGACAGCAGGACCCACTGCTAGCCAATGTGACTCCCCCTTCTTCTACAAGTACACCCCCCGCCGCCCCTCAAGCACAGGTCCCGCCTTCTGCACCAACATCTGCACCTGCACCAGCTCCTGTTGCTACTGCTGCTCCTGCTGTTACTGCTGCCCCTGCTGCTCCTACTCCTCCTCATGCTGCTGCTGACGAAGGACAGGTTGCTTCACCAGCTCCTCCACCAGCTCCTGTTGTTGAGCACCATTCTCCTATGCAGTCCACCAGCCATGGTGAACCACCCCCACCAGGGTAAGTTTAGTCTAAGACACAGTCTAAACACCCACGTGAAACCACATACACAGGAAGTACTGTTTGAATGACGGGCCCTTTTAATTGTTCATAATCTGCCCTGTGTTTTAGTGAGACCGATCCAGAACCTACTGTGACACAAGACTCCTCATCAACCTCAGAAAGTGGATCACAGGTGAGTCTCTCTAGATCATTGAAATAAAGATGTAAGGTTTGATATCAACTCAGTTTTAAAAGAGCTTGCTTCAACAGGATATTCAAAAACAGACTCTATGGCAAAGAAAGCTGAAAGTTGCCACCATGATTATAGATGTATTAATATGGAGTGAAGTGGAAAATAAATAAATACTGTATTTTTGATTGGCAAGATAATTTTTTCTAATATACCAGTATATAGAAACCCTCCACCATGCAGAAATAAAGAATATATTCATTTATTATAAAAGTCTTTGTGATAACCTTAAATTGTTTTGTTAAGATACAAACTAATTAATGCCACACCATATCTACTGTTGACAAACATGTTTAGGCAACAAAAATCATTAGATTTGAATATGCTCAAAAACATACATGTACATGGACATGTGAGACTACTACAAGAATTCAGCTAGTATTAATATATGTAGCTAATCAGGCTCAACCGTTGAATACAATAAGTGCTTGTTTTAAGCTTGTTTACAACAATGCAGTATTACATTAGCAAGCTCTGTAACGTGTAAAACATACTGGGGCCTGGCCGGGGGAAGATCTCGCTTTAGTGTAAGTTTATGTTCTGTTGGTTCAAAAGGTGTTATGCAAATTGCTTGTATTGTCTCCTCACTGGCAGATGAATGACAAATGAGTGTTGTCGTCATTGAATAGTGAAAAATATATATAGACAAACAACATTTTAAATAGAAGTAACATTATAAACTGCAAGATAAAGAAGCATCACAGTTG
The DNA here is from genome assembly GCA_027495735.1 of Lutjanus campechanus. Taxonomy (NCBI): domain Eukaryota; kingdom Metazoa; phylum Chordata; class Actinopteri; order Lutjaniformes; family Lutjanidae; genus Lutjanus; species Lutjanus campechanus. The sequence continues at coordinate 58,164 of JAJHUR010122314.1, read as the reverse complement.
GAAGTAAATAATCAATACATTCACCTTACTTGAGAGTTGGTTTTAGTTCACCTGGTTGCAAGAATTGAGAATAATATAACTAAGACTTTCTCGTTCTCAACTTTATTGTCCACAGTTATATTGTGCATCTATTATTACTACTAAATGTTCACCTTAGTAGTAACTAGTTTGCACTAAGCTGAACTGAAAATCTACAGACTTGAGCATCCCTGAACATGTGAAACTGTTACTGCTCTCGGGGGTAACTACATTTTTCTTTGATTTCTCCCACAGAACTACCATTTAAGTGTTGTTGGTCACCCGCCACCTTCAAGGCCACCTCATCCTTCAGGTAAGAGGTTTAATTTAGGTTATTTAAGGAGATTAAGTGAGCTTGAAGGAAAGGCATTCAGCAACTAACAAATTGTCGCTCTGCTCTATTAGGTCACCAGTCACGGCCCCACCACTCTCACAGAGGGGGAGGTAGACACTGGGAGAGGTAAGGAGGGAACTATTCTATGGAGCTATCTGAAATATTACAGCTTTGTCTTGTAATATACAAGTCTCACAATGGTTTGTATCTCTCTCTTTGTAGCAGGTCTTTCAGAAATAGAGGAGACCACACATCCACTCACCTCCAGACAGCTCCTCCCCCTGCACCTGTTCCTCCAGTGTTCCCCCCAGCGCCATCTCTGTACCCACCCCCACTACAGACCTACCCTCCTCCGTACACATCTGGCCCCAGCCTTATCCCCCCTCCTGCTGTGAGTTACCAGCCCCAGCCTGTTTATGCTCCTGGACCTCCAGTGCTCAACCCTCCGTGGGTTGCCCCTGGTACTCAGCCCCCTCTTGTCCCACTTTCAACCTCCCTCTCTCAGCCCCCCCTCTCTAAAGAAGATTTCTACAGACAGCGGCACCACCGACAGGACAAGTGAGTTCTTGCTTTTTCTTTTAGGGTTTTCAGACAGATGCAACTGCTGCTGGTTACCTTTATTGTTTTAAACAACTGTTTTTATGCATTGCTGTCACTATTGCAGAGTATTGGGGGATATTTATATTGGCGTAGTGTTCACTGCTTTCATACTATAATATTTTGCTGGAAATGGTATGCTCCTTACATACAGTGTATTGGTTTCCTATTAAGGTTTTGGACATGCTAAAAAATCTCCCATTCTAGTGCACAAAACAGTGTGGCTGTCATATTAATGGAATTGACAAAAACTAGCATAAGTAATCGATACCCAATATCTATTTTGGTACCATGGCAAAAAGAGAAAAAAGTCCTAGGCACACACAATAGGCTGATTTATTTCTTCCATTTTAATAATAGCAACCCGCACACAGACCTGGTACACTAAAAGTCACTAATCCCTGTCTGGTTTTGCAATGATGCACGCCAAATTTCAGTCAGGTTAATAAAGACTGAACTGAGGTCTTGAATGAGCACCTAGATGTTTTTTAGATCTCTGGTTATATTGAATGTTCGTATTGTTTTTTAACGTGGTACAGAGAAAAGTATTTAAGTATTGATATTTATGATAACCTTTCGAAATAGCATGTTAGTATCAAATTTCAGATGCAGCCAGTGTCTCAGGCAGAGCAGGCTGCAGCTATGGCCTGTATGAGAAAAATGAGCTTTTTGAACATGAAAGCATGAAAACATTCTTGGAGAAACCGTAATGCAAGTATGAGCTTGAAAATGAGCACAATATGGCCACTAACATAATTCAGAGTTGGGATTATGAATAAAGTAAGATAAAAACTACTGAAGTTTCTTACTGGAGTAGTGTTAAATGGTTCAGTGTGTTTGTCTTTGTGTCCACAGAACTACATCCAAACTGGATGAATTTACTAAAGACTTCCACAAAGAGCTTATGAAGTACAGAAATGCACCAAAGAGAAGAAGACCGTCTTATTCCAGGTAACTCCATTAAGAAGCCATATCAAAATTGGTTTTAGTTCATACAATAATTACATATGCATAATCCTTAAAGCCATTTGGCACATTTTTGCATAATCTTCTTTCTTTCTTTCTTTCCTTTGTTTCCTTCTGGTCTTCTCAACCATTTCCTCTTCAAGGTCCCGCTCATACAGTCGCTCTCCGTTCAGCCGTTCTTACTCTCGTTCTAGATCAAGATCTAGATCCAGATCCAGATCAAGATCCAGGTCTTACTCCTATTCCCCAAGTCGATCCCGCTCCCGTTCACGCTCCCATGGCCGGTCTTATCCCCGCTCCCCTTATTCTAGAAGAAATGGACGCAGTTATGGCCGGTCAAGGTCAAGATCCCGCTCTCGTTCAAGGTCTTATGGGTATCGGCGCTCTGGCTCACCACGGTCTCCTCCCTCCTACCGGGGAGGAGCTTGGGAGGGTGCAGAAGGAGCAGGACCCTACAGGTCCAGGTCACGGTCTCGTTCTCCCGGCGGCTACCGGAGCCGCAGCCCTGGTGGACGGAAACCACCTCCACGGGAGCTCCCGCCCTATGAACTGAAGGGTCCGAGTCCGGGTGGCCACGAGCGCTGGGAGAGAGAAAGGTATCGACAGTGGGAGAAGGAGTACGCAGACTGGTACAACAAGTACTACAAAGATTACGACAACCAGCATCCCTCAATGCATCACAGAGGTCGTGGCAGCAGAGACAGAGAGAGGGACCGAATGTCCCCATTACCTAGAGATTACTCCCCCCAGGGTAGAGGAAGAAGAGGGAGAGAAGAGAGAGGAGCTCCACCTCACCACCCTCCCTCCTCTTCCTCATCTGGGACCAAGTCCAGCACTAAAGTCCTGAAGACAAAAAAAATGAAGAAGAAGAAGACCGGTGAGGAAGCAGAACCATCACAGCAGTCAGTGGACAGAGGTGATGCTACGCCTGTCAGAGACGAACCGATGGATGAAATCCCTTCACTCATTAAAACGCCTCCCCTCTCCTCTAAGCCTCCAGCTGGCACCACGACCGCTAAAGCTCCAGCCTCTAAAAGCACTGCTACAACTGCTAAACCCTCCACCAAGTCAACATCGAAGACTCAGTCCGATAAGACGAAGAAAGAGAAAGGTCAGAAGGTGAAAGCTAAAGTTAAGACAGAGGGTGTAAAGGTGAAAACCGACAAGGTGAAGAAGAAGACTGCAGAAGGACCGGTGACCAAAAAGAAAGACTCCTCATCCTCCTCTTCCTCTCTTGCTAAACCGTTAAAGACTGTGAAAGCTAAACCAGAAGATGCCCCCAACTCAACCACCCCAAAGAAGGAGAAGAGTAAAAGCTCTGCAGTGAGGCCTGCCCTGCTGAAGACCCCCCCACTGCCCTCCCAGAACCTCCCTCTGCATCATCCCTCTATCCACGATGGCCCTCGACCCAGCCACGATATCCGCGGGAGAAGAGATGTTCCACAGGGTGGTGGTCTCCTTCCCCTCCCCCATCCGCACGGACTCCCTCTCATCCACCGGCCTCCGTCCCCGGTGGACAGCCGGAGGAGGATGGGAGAGGAGGGTCGCTCTTTACTCGGACCTCCTCCCGGAAAGCTGAGGAGAATAGATGGGATCGGAGGTGGAGGTGATGTCCTCCCCCACTCACACATGTCTCATCAGCCCCCGCTCCACAGACTCCCACCCTCAGACAGGCCCGGTCTTCTTCCCCTACCAGGCAGCCGTGAGATGGGCCGGGGAGACTCAGATCGAGGATCCATCAGACCTCTAATGGACCTCCAGGTGGGTCTTTTGCTTGTGCAGTCCTCAGAAAGACTAGGAGACAGTTTTTTCTTCTTTTTTTTTTGTACAGTTAATCTGGCAGCCAGTCAGCAGAAAATGAAGCCATCAATAATAATGATAATGAAAACAATCCTTCGTTCCAGCTCTAATTTTCATTCGAATTTAATTTTCCAATCAAAAAACAAAATGGTTTATTTTTATTTTGGTGTCATGCCAAACATCTGACCCATCCCATTTTTATTTCAAAACATACATCTCCAGGAAATATGGGCAAAACTGAATAAAACAAATTACCATGTCATAAAATATTACTATAGACCCTCTGACAAAATAGGAAAATGTGTATGATAGTACATATTTATACAATACTATAAACAGTACATAGTAGTAAATGTTTCATATGTGAACAGCCAACTCAATCTTTGTGCATCATCCAGATGAATAAAATCAATATGTTTTTTATATTACTGAACAAAGAAAGTATTGTGCAGCTCCCAGTAAAAGGTTTGTAGAAAACAGAAAAAAGAAAAGGCGTTTTTTCTTCCAGACTGAATAATGGTGTTTAATATGTATGAAGTAAATAAAAAAGAAAATGGTAAACTATTCCAATCATAATTTCCCTCAGTCCAAGGTGAAGTTAAAATTGCTTTTTTGCTCTAGTTCAGTGTTTCTCAAACTTTTATTGTCCTGTACCACCTCGGAAAACTACTCCCCATGTACAACCATTATGACTGATGTTAGAGTCGTGTAGGCCTACTTTATTCAGCTGTGGACAGTTCATACAAATGTATTCCCATAAGATTATTTATTGTTGACTGCCACACTGCCTTCACAGTGAGCCAGTGGCTTAATGCCAGCACAGTTAAGCTCTTAACTAATTATGGATGACATACACAAGCTATGTGCATGAATGTGACTATGTAGCAAGCTGATACTGAAACAAAAATATTATATGAAAGACAAAACTTACTTTAAATAACATTACAGCGATCTCATAGTTTGAGGGTTTTCATTTGAAGTTTTGTATGTTTATTATGTTTTTAAGTCTGTTTTTAATATTATTTTTTATCCTCAGTGTACCAATAGAGGGAGCTTGAGTACTGACAGTAGTACTCGTACCATAGTTTGAAAATCTAGGCTCTAGTCCAAGGGTCTGCAACCTTTACTCTCAAAAGAGCCATTCTGTCTGGAGTCAGATCTGTCTGCAGCTACAACTATTAAACTTTCTTTGTTCCTTGAAGACTTTTTTGGCTAGCCTAGGGAGACTTCTAGTCTAGCCACCAGCAAAACTTAGAAGAAAAGGTGGTGAGTCATAGATTTAGGCCATGAGGCAAGTTTTGGGTTACAAAACTTATTTCAATTTGGTGCAGAGGCTACACATTTTTACAGTTGGAGAAAGAGAGAATAACACTGGGCCTACAGCGCTGATACATTAAAGTTAAAATGCCAAAAACCTATCCATTAATCCTTTCCATGTATTTTTTTGTTAAAGCCACAGGAAGCCACTGTAGAGGGGCAAAAGAGCTAAATGTGGCTCCAGAGCTGCAGGTTGCTGACCCCTACTCTAGCCCATAGCCCAAAGATTTTTTTTGCTTATATAAAAGCAGTAAACACGTTTGAGAAGCTGGAACCAGAGCCTGTTTTTATTTGTTAAATAACTTTAAATATTAATTATCAAAATTAGTGTTGATTAATTATAACCATTTAGCAACTTATCATTTTGAAATTTATCATTGTCATAAAATTACTGAGTCTCTGGTAACATACTGTATGTGCTTTTGTTCAGATTCAGGTGAAGCCGCTGCCCCAGAGGAGGATCAAGTTGAACAGAGATCTGGGGAGAAAAAGCAGCACTGAGACAGCAACCTCAGACAGAGCACCTCAAGGTCCCGAGAAGACGACGTCCACCTCAGACCACCGATCAGGTGCTACTAACACCTCTGAAGGAGACAGACCCAGCAGCACAGCAGAGGGTGCTGGAAGGAAGGAGTCGTCAGTATCCTCTGAGAGGGGAGTCTCCAGAGAGAGACCAGGAAGTGCCGGAGAGAGACTGCAGGGCTCAGACAGAGAGCAGAGCAGGAGCTCGGGACTGGACAGAGAGCGAGACAGAGTTTCAGGATCTGACCGAGACAGAGCCTCAGGATCTGACCGAGAAAGAGAAAGGGACAGAGACAGGGGGGTGGTGTCTGACAGAGAGAGGGACAGGGGCTCTGGGTCAAGCTCTCAGAAGGTAGCAGTTACAGTGGAGAGAGAGACAGAAGGAGAGAGGTCAGTAAAGACGGACAGAAAGAACTCTGGTGGTGGAAGTGCAGTAGGGAGATCTGTCTCTCTGGATAAATTGACCATCGCTGAGAAATCAGCCATCACCAGGAGAGTGGGAACAGACCATCAAGAGAAACCAAGCATATCCTCCAAGGAGAGAGGGGAGGGTTCTGACAGAGCTGCTAAATCTGACAGGTCTGTTACATTTTTCCCACTATGCATATCCATGATTGAAAGAAAGAATGATATAGCAGTTATATGTAATGGTTCTGTAAACACAGTTGTTAATATGTGTAATTATTATCTTCTTCATTTCCCAGGAGTGTCTCCAAGGACAGAGCAGAGAGGAGTGGCCCCTCAGGAGAGAAACAAGCTGCTGCTCACAGAGAAGGTAATTTGAATCTCTGTATGTGTGCGAGTTAGCAGAGATGATAACTTTGATTTTTGTCTCGTGTCATTTAATTAAGGAGTGATTGAATGCGTGTGTCCTTTCCTCCTCCCTCCCTCTTCTCCAGCAGGAAAAGATAGTGAGGAGCCTGTTGTGAGGAGCAAACCCAGGATCAGCCGTAAGGCCCTGACAAGCCACACCACGAGCTCCACTAGGTGAGTCTGGTGTGCTTGTGTTACTTGTAAGGTGTCTTACAGGCGTAACCGTGACAATGCACGCATAAACACACGGTTTATGCCCAAAAAAGGCACAGAATAAGTATATTTATTTACGTTTTGCAACCTAGGCGGAGCAGAGTAGGCTGCTTTTTCTGGACAGGCAGAGCCAGCTCCAGTTTAATCCCCCAGAGCATCTGCTGGCCTGTTTGAATATCGGCAATAATAATAAACATAATCTACACTCATCATATTTTGGTTATAGACAGCAGTTTATTGGCCAGTCCTCTTGATTCCTTATGATTTCTCCCGTCTTCTCTCCTCCCTAAGAAGGATTTAGTGGGAAATATTGTTGAGTGTGATAACATCATCTAGCTGTCAGATAATTAAGGCTTGCTGAAACTGAATAGTTTGCAGTTTTATTTTACAAAATGCAAACGCTACTTTTTTGCCAGTGTTTGTATTGTGTCTCTTCAGATCATGGTGGTTTATGATGGTAATTAGTTTCCATCTAAGTTTGACAAGTCAGGAGACAACAGCACAAAACATAGTTTTACACTGTGAATCCTGGAATACATCAGGCATACAGAAATAATATCATAGCAGAAGCATAAAATCAAGCACATAAGCCTAAATTACATGCATGTAAACTCAAGCACAAACCTAAAAAATAACTAAGTCAAGTATAAAACAACTCAAGAGCATGAGGAATAAGAAAAGTTCATGGTTTTTGATTCAACTCATGGAGACTATGTGGCAGTTACCATCATGAGCAACATAAAATCAGAATCATACCCCTAAAATAAATAAGTAATGTGTAAACCAGTCTCAGTGCATGTGGAATAAAAGAGTTCATGACTTTGAAGTGCTGCTCACTGGCACTGCAGATTACCTACGCTGACGAAATGAGTAGGAAGGAAATTATGTCATATTTATGCTTCTTTAAAGTTGTAACCTTTACTGAGGTGGATGTTAAATTTCTTGACTCTGCTGACATTTCACTGAAGAGCTGCATTAAACTGAAGACATGTCATCAGAGATCAAGAAAGCATAAGTTAAAATACTCGCTTCAGCTGCAGTGTCCTCCTTTGGAAATTCTACTTTGAGTCAGAATAACTGTTTTCATTTGCCCATTTCAAGTTCAAATTGATACAGAATGTTTTCCAAGTGAGTGTCTCTTTATAAGTGGTAAGAAATCATTAATTATCACTTAGAAGAAGTACATGTCACTCTCCCTGCTTCCTCGAGTCTGGGGAGGAAGGGACGGGAGAAACGACTTGCCATAGATCATATATTAAATTGGGATTCAAGCTATTTAATGTACCGTCTGTGGCTCCAACTCACTGTTTGGACTGCAGTACTCATTTTTGGATGCACAGTTGCTACATATTGCTCCTTCAAAGCTCTTGCTATAAACAAACTTTACTTCAGGATAATAATAAAATCAAACTTCTGGTGCTGCTTGGAATTGTAGTAGCTTTGGGTCTGAGTTTATTTTCTGTCAGCTGTTGATTAGCTAACAGGGTGACAGAAAATAAACCTTGGCGTACTTATAGAATAGAAGCATAACTCAAACACAACTCTCAGTGGCATTGTGGGTAATGTAGGCAGCAGTATTTCTCAAGGAAGAAGAATGTGTGGAATTAAAGATCTCTGCTGCTTTTACTGTCCATTGTGAGTCCGACTGTTTTAGGAGTGCAATGCTAAATCGGTGCAGTACTCTTTTAAACATGTCTGTTTTTTACTCAACACTAGGTCAGCTCAAGAAACAAAGCGGGACTCAGACAAAGATCAGAAGAGTGTATCGTCCAAACCGGTAGAGCAGCCCCCAGCTAGTCCTGTGACCAGCCGTGGCCGCAGCCCAAGTGTCAGCCCGGCATCCAGCCCGGCAAGGGAGGAGCCACTTATTCAGCCGCCTCCTCGCTCCAAGTGGGAGAGAGAAGATGACGAAGAAGGCCAGGAAAATGGACTCAGTGCACCTAAGGACCCCTCGCCAGTGCCGCAGAGGAGCCGAGGCAGAGAGGTAAAGCCTGAGGCACCTAAACCTGTCAGGAGTGAAGCCCGGGATGCCGCAAGGGAGGAGAGGAGAGGAGCGGTGAGAGAGGAGAAGAAAGGGAAAACAGCGAGGGAGGAGGGTAAAGGTGGCAGGATGGCACAGACAAATTCTGACAAACCAACCAAAATAAAACTTGTTAGGGAGGAGGTGAGAGGAGGAAGAGAAGAAGGGAGAGCTGCAGCAAGAGAGGAGGGGAGAGGAGCAAGAGATGAGGGGCGGGGGACAACAGGCAAGGAGGAGAGAGTAACAGAAGGCAGAGGTGGAGGAGGACGAGAGGAGACTCGTGGCCCAGAGCCCAGGAGGCAGCGTTTGTGTTCTGACCTGGGCCGTGAGACTGACGAGGCGGCCTTTGTGCCCGACTACAGTGAGGGTGAAGGCTCAGAGCCGGAAAGAGGGAGGAGCGGCGGCAGCCCCAGCGAGTCTGCCAGCCAACCCTCCCGCAGCCCCACCCCGAGCAACCACAGCGGCTCGGCGACCACCACCACAGCGGAGAAGAAGAAGAAGAAACACAAGAAACATAAAAAACACAAAAAGCACAAGAAGCACAGCAGCCAGGACAAAGAGGGAGAACACAAGGAGCACAAGCACAAACATAAGAAGAAGAAACACAAAAAGAACAAAGACAAAGACGTGGAGGGACAGGAGGAGAAGACGGAGAGGGTGGAGGAAGGGGCTCCATGCTAACAGGCTGAGACTGCTGCTTTGTTAATAGGAGATAATGATGCACCTAGAAATATCAGCTCATACTGGCATGCTGCTCAATGTGCCACTCGAAGGGAAGGGATGAAACATGTCTTTGACTGTCCATGACTCTGAAGGCGGGCTGTCTAGCTGTTATTCTAATACTTAATGTCCCTGCAGGTCCCCAGACTCACACGGTACTTTGTTATGCTCAGATTGCAGCATTATGAGCGCTGCTGAGGCTTCTTCAGTGTTCAATATGAGCCCCTTTAGCGACTTTGGGTCTGAAAAAACTGTGAGAGATGCTGTGCCGCACTATTGTGATCAACCTGGAGGTGACCAGAAAGGACTTTATGATAATAAGTGATCACACAGCAGTCAATCTAAATGATTGGTCTAACAAACACTGTACTCAGGGATGTGATTGCTTCTTTGTGGAGGAGGAATTGCTGCTTCTCTGCCTCTTGATTCATTTGTAAATAGAGATTAACTGTTGCTTCACATAATAATAATTTTTCCTGAGTTTATTTTGCTCACATCCCTGTGTGCTGTTCAAGGCTTAAATGCTGAATAACCTTCATTGCTAGGAGGGCCGTTGTAAGCTTTTTCGAAGGACTACCAGAGGTTTTGCATGTTTTAGCACATTTAGTGCAAATCATGTACACTTTCCATTACTGCTAACCATTTTCAACGTTCATAATCTCATTTTTATGCACTCTTTTATGCAGGCATTGGCTTCATTTCATGCCAGTACAGTGTTAAACATACATTTATCAGGCAAAAAAATACTCTGATTACCTAAGCAAGGTTAAATCTCTGCAAGTTGATTTTCCCACCAAACTTAATATGAATGAAATGCCGTCGTACTACCTGGAAGATGATGAAACATTGGAAACTGTCAGCAGTTGAGCATGTGTGATTAATGTGCTAAAACTTGCAAAATCTCCAACATAGTCCTTTAAGTTAAAGCAAATGTTTATGCATCCGTTCTACACTGGATTGTATAAATCTAGGATGTGTTTATTAATAATTACAAATCAGTCTGCATGTTTTTGTTCCAAAGGTGCAGTAGCTGTCCGTCACGTTGTCTGAGTGAGTGAGTGTGTGTTAGTGTGAAAGTGAACTGTGACAGAAATGGGACAAGTTGGAGGACTAGTGTTCTTACAAATGAGTTGTTCGTTTTTGTTTTTTTTTTTAATTAAAATGTTTTGAACTCATGAAAGTGTCTCAGTTGTATTTTGTCAATCTTTGAACTCTTAAATGCAGCCTTAAAGTACTTGACATACTGCAGTGGTTCTTAAAAAGTCTAAAATCTAGTCATCTGAATTTTAGGTCTTAAAATGTCTCAAATACATTAAATTTTGACAGGTTTTCAAAATTGATTGGATTTAATGTTTCTTTATAAAGTTGCATTGACTTCAGTGTTGCTTTTAAGTGTGTGTGTGTTTTTTTTTAAAGTTTGTATTAATCACATTGTGAGACGTCCTACAATATTGAATTGACAGATATTGAGCGATATTGCTTTTTTTTGTAAGTATGGCTGTCAAATAGGTCTGAAATTGTGTTCATAATGCTCCTAAAAATGTCTTCAAATGGCTTAAATTTAATTTGATATAACTTGCAGAACCCCTGCTCTGAATATTTTTGGATTTGGGACAAAAGACAACATTTGAGGATGTCATCTTTGGCTTTGGGAAACAGTAATCAACATATTTCAACATTTTCTGACATTTTGTGGTCCAAACTAATAGATTATTTGAGAAAAATGATCAAAATAATCATTAGGTTACAGCCCTTTTTTCAGGTGTTCATAATAAGAATCGTTCATAAAGACATGAAGTGGGTCATCAGTGATTGAAAAGAAAAAGAAGATTAAGTATAAGGTTATGCTGAGTTACACAAAAAAAAATGATGACAACTCACGATATGTAAAAAATATTGTTAATATTCTAATGCGATCTGTGCAACTCTTAATTGTTGATGTGTAGTATTCTCCACTCACTCTGGACTGTGGCAAATAAACTCTCTTTTAATGATATTTAATCAACAGCGACACATTAGACATTAAACACCCAATTTAACTCTGGGCTCATACCAGTCTATCAACTCCATTAGTAAACATCCCAGCATCACACTCACTGTCCCTTGTACACAAACAATGGGTATAAGCAACTTCAGTGTAGAACATAATGGTTCCACTGTAAGTAGTAAGGAAATAATACATACTGAAAAATACTATTATTCAATAAAATTCACCACACTATCAAACAGCTTAATTACGCAGTGTAAATGAGTAAACCACACAACTACTCTGACAGTTCTGGACTCCTGTGTGAGTCAAAACACAAGAGTATATTTCTAAGATGTTCACAGTGACTTTATCTTCTTAGGAAACTCAGTTGTCTCGGCGACGGTTGGCAGATTTTAGAGCTTGTGTACAAAACTACTGTTGAAAGTGTTTTAACTTTTCATCTTCCTGCTGGGTACAGTCACCTGAAGAGTAGACTTAAGAATAAACTTTCTAGGATTGTGACTATAGCAAATAAAATAATTGGCAAACCCCAAAAGCCCTAAAAAGACCAACTTTTTACAGAAAGGATGAGGAGGGAGGCGAGGAGGATGCTGACAGAAAGCTCCCATCCTCTCCTGCCAGTTTGAGCCTTTAAGCTCCGGGAGGTGCTACAGAGTCCCTCTGGCAACTAAAAATGTATTTGAGAAGTTATTTGTCCCAAGAACCATCAATACTCTTAATTAAAGCTATAGTTGGTAATCTTGTTCAGAAACACTTTTTTGTTGTACTGGATGAAATGGTCCTTCCAGAGTAGTCAATACATTATGTATTCAGAAAACGGAACGAAAAAACTCTGACCAATCCCTGCCTTTCGGTCCGAGTGGAAAGAACCAATCAGATGCCTTCATGTCTCGTCCTGCTCCCGCCCCCTCTGTCCCTCCCTCCTCTGCGCACTCATCACGTTTCACTGTTGCCGGAAATATTCAGCACACTCCTCAGCAGAAATACCAAGTTAGCAGGAGAATAAGTTCATAAGGGCACAATGGCAGAGAAAATGCAGCCAAAAATACCACTTTCAGCGTTACTTGTAACGGCTCGCCCCGCTAAACAGGCAAAGAAAAGAAAGCCGGAGGCAGAAAAGGCTGCGATGAAAATGTCTCTGGATAAAACTAGAGGACAAACCAGAGTCAACATCGGTGCAGCCTTTGAGCGGTGGAGACAACTGAGGCATCTGAAGGGCCTGAAAAGTGATGCAGAGGTTGCTGTTTCTGTTGGACAGGTAATTATTTGCTTTGCTTTGGGGGTATTTGTTATTTTCATGAAATATGTAACGTTTGCCAACTTAGCTACTTTTGTAGCTCGTATTAGCTCAATGCTAACATTAGCTTCTCTGTCGGTGTAAGCCGGTCGTCGGTACATACTTCTTATCTAACTTATAGGATCTGTGCTTCCTGTATGGAGCATTGAGCGTTTTTACTTGACGTGGGGCGTGGCTTTGGACGGAGCACTGACGGGAGGGGGTGGGGCTTAGAGGAGGTGCCGCTTTCAAATCTTGCTAGCTCTCCAACATTACCAACTATAACTTTAACAGTTAATGTTAAATACAAACCCCCAATTCCACAAACATTGGGACGTTGTGTAAAACGCAAATAAAAAAGAAAATGCAGTGATCTGCAAAAACTTTTTTTTCGACCTATATTCAATTGAATACAGTACAAAGACAATAAATTTAATGTTCAGACTGATTTTTGTTTTTAGTAAATACACACTGACTATGATTTTGATGCATGCAATGTGTTCCAAAAAAAGACGGGACAGGGTCATGTTTCTGTTATTCATCACCTTTTCGTTGACAACACTCATTAAGTGTTGGGGAACTGAGGACACTGCTGAACTGCTGAAACTTTGAGACTGAAATTCTCTCCCATCCTTGCTTGATATAACTTCAAACTCTCAACAATCTGAGGTCTCTGTTCAGTGTGCTTCACAATGCACCACACTTTTTCAATGGGAGACAAGTCTGGACTGCAGGCAGTCCAGTGTACTGGCTGTGCTCTTTTTACTACAAAGCCACACTGTTTTAACACGTGCAGAATGTGTCTTGGAATTGTCTTGCTGAAATAAGCAGGGACGTCCCTGAAAAAGACGTCAACTGGATGGCAGCATATGTTGCCCCCCTTTCAGCATCCAATGGGGCCTTCAAATATATTTACAAAAAAACAATAAGGTTAATCAGTTTGAACATTAAGTATCTCGTCTTTGTAAAGTGTTTGTAAATCATTGCATTCTGTTTTTGTGTTTTACTCAATGTCACAACTTTTCTGGAATTGGGTTTGTATCTAATTTGTCCTTCCCCATATAGTTGTCTTTTTCCACGAACTGCTGCGTTATTTCTTGTGTTTGGTGAGCCAAAGACAAATTTCCACTCTGGTGGACAATAAAGATTTATTCTATTTTGTTGTATTGTATTGTATTCCATTCTACTATTTCTGCAGTGACTTCTCCCTAGAGAAGGGAATATGCTCATAGACAGTTATGTTAGAGATAATATTTGATTCCTGAAGCACTCTCTTGACCTCTTCAAAGAAAAAAGTCAGTTCCCACACACGCTATTGTATATCAGTTGTATCAGTCAGGAAGTGACCTTCATGCAATCCATTCTTGCACAATAGTCCACAGTTGTGCTGCAGGTGTGGTCATGGTCAAAGCTTCAATCAAGATACTCTCAACTGTCAAAACACATCTACAATCCTTTTCTTACCTCTAAAAAAGGAACTTTCCCCCCCAAGTTAGTAGTATAGATATAGACATAGACCAAGTCTACAGTATATAAATGCAAATCCTATACCTTCAAATTCAACCATGTACAAATGTGCAAAATATATAAAACAAAACACAAACAAAAAAAATCAGAAGTTTGTAAAGTTTATATCTGAAGACAGTTTGCTTCTTCTTTGTGCTTATGTTCCTTGTGTAAACTGCATCATTTGTGCATTCTTAAAATTAGAATGTTACTAGCTGAGACCTGAATTTAATTACTCAGGTTGTCAGTTGTGTGTATCTCACAAATTATTTTGTTCCTCTGTGCTCCGACCATTTAACAATGTGTAAACACAGGTGCACCGCTCTAATTAAAACGTGCTATTTATATATTTGGGTTAATTAAAAAGTCAAGCATTTCGGAGAATGTTTACTAATATACTGTAGGTAGGTAGGTAGGTAGATAGATAGATAGATAGATAGATAGATAGATAGATAGATAGATAGATAGATAGATAGATCTGTCTTTTTCAGAGACGTCCCTTTTTATTTCAACAAGACAATGCCAAGACACATCGTGCATGTGTTACAACAGGGTGGCTTCGTAGTAAAAGAGTTCAGGTACTGAACTGATCTTCCTGCAGTCCAAACGTGTCTCCCATTGAAAATGTGTGGTGCATAATGAAGCATACAATACAAACAACAGAGACCCCAGACTGTTGAGTCACTTTCAGTACTTCAACAATTAGTGTCCTCAATTCACAAACCCTTACTGAGTGCTGTTAAAAGAACAGGTGATGTATCACAGTGGTAAACATGCTCCTGTCCCAACTGTTCTGGAACATGTTGCAGGCATCAATTCAGGATGAGTGCATATTTACAAAAAAGTTAATCAGTTTGAAAATTAAATATCTTGTCTTTGTACTGTATTCAATTAAATATAGGTCAGAGGGTTTTTTGCAAATCATCACTTTCTGTTTTTATTTATGTTTTGTACATCCCATCTTTTTTGAAGTTGGGGTTGTATTATATGTATTATAGTATACTGTAATACAGGAGACTAGAGTATAAGTAATCTACTGTATAGTTTTATAAAAATGTTGATTTTTCTGAAAAGGAAACTAATTAGTTGTTCATTTAAGACACTTGTCTTATTTTGTCTTTTATATATTTACTCAAGTGTTTCTTATCCAAGTACTCGATTAATTAATGGAACAATGGGTAGAATACTCAGTTACTAAAACAATCAAAAGCTGCAGCCCTAATAACACACTTTTCTGTGTCTTTTCTTGTACTAACTGGCTCTAATGTGAATAATGATTGTCTAAGCAGTTACAGCAACATGGACATAATGAGCAGATGTTTTTGAATTATTAATTAATTTTGTGCTTCTGTTAATGTTTGTCACAAGACGCCAAATGCACAAGTTGGACAAATATATAAAAAACACATACGAGACATATGGGTAATAAAAGACTAAAGATGTACTGCAGCACATGGAGTATCAGATATATTTAGAAATAACTGTATTATGTCCTCGAAAGCAGCCCCTCAGACAGAATGGTGAGTTTCAGGGTCTTTGGCAGCTCATCCTTTTACAAACATGAATAATTAAAGCAAAACGTCCCAGAAGGAGGCGGGTGCAGTGAGACAGACTGACCACTGTGTGGAGCTGTAACTCCTACAACTTTTAACATGGGAGGGAAACAGATTAACAATAAAAAATCTTCTCTTCTATGCCTCAGCTCCAAAATACAACCCCACATGTCGGTACCTCTCCCTATCTCACTCCCAGAGCACACAGCAATAAGCTTCATTGTGTTTGTGAGTCTGTGTGTGCATGTTGTAAGTGTGTGTACCTAGTCGGAGGGATGCGTGACTAGTGGATCACAAACAAACCAGGCTGAAGGCAGGAGATGGGTTCACAGACGGGTTGAGGGAACACTGAGAAATGAGAGAGTGGCAGATGTATTTTTCCTCAAACAGCAGCACATAAAAGCACATTCTCAGCTTAGTCCATGCATTGTGCGTGAGTGTGTGCGTGTGCCTTTGTATGCGTTTCTGTGTATATACATGTAAGGTCATTCATAATGGACTCAGAGATCAGTGAGACCATTAGAGAAGATTAATATATTGTTTTAACCCCTGCCCAGATTATCATCACAACTCATTATTCCGCTCATCTGCATCATCCTGCCAGCTTCACTCTGTCTGCATGTGTCCGTGAGTCCACACGTGTGCGCGCATGTGTGCACCTGTTATCCTCCGTTGTGTGTGTGTGCGTTTGTGTCTCTGCTTGTGTTTTGTCTTACAAGCATGACATCATTTCCTGTCATCAAGGCCAAAGGTTGCTAAGCAACTTCACTTCTGCCGATTGTCAGAAAAGATGCTTCTCCTACTGACTGGTTCACAACCTAACTCGCTCTTATCCTCTGTCATAAATGTAACGTCTATGGATGATGCGGGCTGTGTGTGCATGATTGCCCATGCGTTTGTATGGACCGCTGTGCATTTATGCTTGCAAACACGGTGCAGAGAAAGCAGATAGAGAGAGAGGAGGAGGAGAGCGGAGTGTGGAAATGTATTGTCTGATGGATTCATATGATTCCTAGAACTAATAAAAAGGATGACTCAGTAATGTCGCTGCATGGTAGAATGAATCCCCCCAGTTGTTTGTGTAAAACACAGCAAAATATCTGAGTAGGAGCGCATTATTATGCTGGTGAAAAAGTTACAGGCGTCTTTCATTTGTGGCTCTGACCTTTAACTTTTTTTTTTTTCAATATAAATGAATGACTGCGGTTACAAATGCAATAACAGTTTAGATTACGCAGCTCAAATTACAGTGTATTTACAAGGTTCCAAGGTTAATTGAATTATCATTCTACAACACAGGCAACAAGATGAAAGATGCAGTCCATGGCACATAGGCACACATCAACAAAATACTTGCGGGTGTCCATATGGGGACACATTTAGGTACAGTTTCAGTTCTCAAAGAGACTAAAAAATATGTGAGAGACAATAATATAACATTATTTATTCATTATATCAAAGTAAAATGGAACACCATCCAACTTTCTGCGTAGGAGCGTGAACTAAAAGGGCCACAATACTGCTGCTACACAGGGACACATTTAGATACAAAGTAAGAAGACAAGAAGCTAGGGAATAAGGGGTAATAACTTTAAGAAGAACTATAAAAAATATATCTTCTCTACAGATTCAATATTTACAGGGTACGGTAATATTGTTACAGGATAATGTGGCCGACAACCCATTTATAGCAATGAGAGTAGACGAAATATTACAAGTAGCTCAGTATGATGGAATACAGTTCAACAGCACCACAAACGGGAGTCTCCCAATAAAACTGAACCAGTACCTCTATTAAGTTTAAACAAAACATGAAAGTCGCATTTATTGCAAGACTGTGGTATTAGACAACATTAATGTTTAGATATGCAACCGTTAGTTGATTAACTGATTAGTTGTCAACTATTAAATTAATCACCTACTACTTTGATAATTGAACTGTTTTCAGTCTTTCTTTTTAAAGAAAAAATGATTTCAGCTTCTCAAATGTGACTATTTTCTGGTTTCTGGTGTGTAAACTGAATATCTTTGGGTTGTGGACAAAACAAGACATTTGAGGACGTCATGCTGGGCTTTGGCAAACAGCGATCGACATTCTTTACCATTTTCTGACATTTTATAGATCGAACAACTAATCGATTAATTGAGAAAATGGTCACCGGATTAATTAATAATGACAATAATTGTTAGTTGCAGCCCTATTAGTGTTGGCCAGGTGTGTCTAATAAACTGGCATCTGAGTGCATTTAACATGATTTGGGTTGTGTCTGAAATCGTTCACTCATTCACTACTACCCATTCAGGATTTGGGGATTTCTATGTAGGGTACATCACAGTGAGCTCACTATATAGTGAAGAGAAAAAACATTTTAAGACACTAACATAATTGCTGTTGTTTTTCTTTCTGCACAATGCACGATGTTATATAGCGCTTAATCAGTGACCACATTGTACACTACGTTTCATGATGCATTGTGAGATACTTTGGGTCCACTATATAGGGTACAAAAATTCTCACTATACACTTGGACAGTGCTACAAAATGGCAAACTCACTATGTAGTGGACTAAATAGTGAGTAGGGAGTAATTTTGGATACAGCCTTTGAGTCATCTGAAAATGTTGCCCTAATGATGGCGCTAGATGAAAAGGTTCATTGATCACCAAAGTTATCAAAATTCATCCTGAGAGCGACATCAATGCCTGTACCAAATTCCACAGTGATCCCTCCAGTGCTCGTTGAGACTGGGGGTAGACGGATCGATCTCCAAAGTGTCAGTACTACCAATACAATGTCTTGATTTGAGTATCAATATGAGCGTCAGGATTCATAGGACTGATGCCAAAATAATTGATCCATCATGTTAGATGGCAGCCTAATGACATGAACATTCTTCTTTGTGCTGCAATATTTTCCATCAAAAACTGTCTTGTGTAATTGCATGTATGCAATGACAGATTTAACAGATCAGGCCGATCTTTTGATAGTAATATATTCAGAATAGTTGTTATGACATATTTCGCTCCCTGATACAATAGTACATTAGCTGCTTTTGATGATCAAAAGTATAGATTTTGGGATTGATTTTGGTGATCCTCGCCCTGCTATTACTTGGTATCAGACTGAAACCAAATTTTGTGGCATCATCCATCCCTGGTAGAGACATTTGGACCTAAAACCTCATGGTGGCGCTAGAGGTGAGGGGATCGCCCAAGTCATTAAGGTTATTTTGTCTGGGAACCACGAATGCAATCCATCTAACAGCAGCTCTGATATTTCAGTCTGGACATAAAGTGGTAGACCGACTGACCAACATCTTCAAACACCACGTGACACCCAAGAATTATGTAGTAATTTACATCTCATTCTGTATTTAAAAGCTACTACTTACTAGTGTTCAAATTAAATATATTGTAACTACTTCTTCAAAATATCTGTATTGCTACCCTGTTTTTCCTAGACTTCCTGTTGATCCCTTGTATGTATCCTATTATTTAATTTGAGCCAGGTACTTTAAAAAGTACAGTACTGGCTAAACTTACCATCATTTATTCCTGTGCTTCATCCCCTTACCTATAGGAGAGTATAAGAGCCTGGTATAAGGTTTAAAAAATGAGAGGAAGACAAGATTTTCATTTTCCATTTTGAGAAAAAAGTCAAAATGACGAGAATATTGACTTTTATTTATTTTTTCAATTATCTCTGCCACTGCTACTGAAAGTTTAACTCTATTCTCAACATTTCAACTATATTCTCAACATTCTGACTTTTTTCCCGACATCTCGACTTTATTCCAGAAATTAAAATTTTATTCATGGCATTTCAGACTTCGTTCCTGACATTTCAACTTTATTCGGAACATTTTGACTTTACTCCAGACATTTCGACTTCACTGTCAACATTTCAACTTTACTCTTGACATTTCCACTTCACTCCTGACATTTCCATTTTATTCTCAACATTCATCTGTATTCTCGACTTTTTGGCTTAATTCTCGAAATGCAAAATAAGAAAAATTCATCGTCTCATTTTTCACGTATTCCCTTATTCATCTGTACTTACCAACCAATAGGTATCCATAAGTGTTTTATTGATAACCTGTATGACTGTGATTGTGCCACAAATGTTTACAATTGTGTAAATAAACGCTCAGATAAAGACTCAGAGGAAAAAGAGACAAATTTACAGTCAACAGAGACCGATAATTACTGTTGTTTCCTTTGTCGCCCTGCTCTGAAAACTGAAACTTTAAGTTGACATGGACACCGCTGACCATGCCGTGTGTGTGTGTGTGTGTGTGTGTGTGTGTGTGTGTGTGTGCGTGCATGCGTGCGAGCGGGCGTGCCCTGTTAACCCCTCTTGTACTACTACTGTAACGAGGTCAAGTAAAGTAGTAGGCAGGCTCAGTGTCACACTGGTCATGCATTTCAGTACATGTGCATGTACAGTATGTGTGTATTCACCCTTATCATGATTTGCCCTCAGGTGGTTGTCAAGGCAATTTCAGTGATTGATCACGATTATTGATCTGTAATCGAATTCCCACAGTGTGTGTGTATGCGTATGTGCGTATTGGTGACAATGGCATGGAATAAAACACTTGCCCATATATAATGTTATGTGATGGTCACCATGGTAACACACCCAAGGGGCGCCTACCACACACTGATAATAATGTTTGGCCTAGATACCCATCCTCAACCGATAACAGAGGGGAATGTATTTCTGCCCGTGTGTGTGTGAGTGTGTGTGCGTATTTCAGTGACTAATGTAAACCATCATTTGAACACACCACAGTGACAGAGTTGGAGTAAAAAATGCATGAAATGATCCTGTGGAGCAGAAAGAGTCTTGCATGAGTTACACGAGACAGTAAGTGTGAGAAGGATGAGACGAGCTGGAAGGAGAGGGAAAACGAATGGGAGTGGGAGCGGAAACGCACAGCCAGGGAGACCCAATAACAACCGATTACTACCAACACACACACACACAAACACAGCAGCTTCCAACATTGTTCATCAGTGTTCTTCTCAGGGAGACTAAGATGTTAGCCGTGGAAGTCTATATGTGTTTGTAAGGCTGAATGTGTCCTAGATATCTCTGCTGTTGAGATACAGTAAATGTTTGATGTATGCTGTCGCTGTAAGAGTTATAATAGCTGCAAGCAGTCTGTCTGCTGTGGGCGTTGATTGGGTATTGCACGGTGTTTCCCTTCCCTGAGTGAAAATCTAATCTTAGTTTTTAGCCATACTAGCAGTGAATCAGTTGGTCTGTCAGTCTGCAAGTCTGCCTACACTTTGGTCAAGAGGATAATATCTCAACCGTTTGGTGTAGACATTGGGAACCCCAAAGGATGAGTCAGAATGACTTATCTGATCCCCTGACTTCATATCATCATATTGTCATCAACATTTTTCACTTGTCATCATGGAAAAATACAAATGGGTACAAACTAAAACAAGCACCAACATAAAGTGTCTAAGCCAGGTGTTGGCCACTAAGAGCCTAGAACAGCTCAGGTGCGCCTTGGCCTGAATGTGCATGTCTCTTAAACTCTAATGGTGGAATGAACATCATTCCTCTGAAAGATATTCCCCCATTTTATGTTTTGAATGTCCAGTGTGTAAGATTTAAAAGGCTCTATTGGCAGAAAATTTAATCTATTAGTCATGAGTATGTTTTCATTAGTGTATAATCACCTGAAAATAAGAATCGTTGTGTTTTTATTACCTTAGAATGAGTCATTTATATCCACTGAGGGTGCAGGTCCTCTCTCACGGAGGCTCCCATGTTGCATTGCCATGTTTCGACAGCAACCCAGAATGTACAAACCAAAAACTGGCTCTAAAGAGGGCTTTTTTTTTTGTTGCAAGTTTCACAGCTACAGTAGGTTCTCCTACCTGCTTATAAGGAGAGGGTGACATGAGCTGGTTGCAATCTACAACCTCTCTGCTAGTTGCCACTAAATCCTGCACACTGGTCCTTTAAACGTGGTAGTGGAAAGCCCAGTCTAATTCCTTGGTCCAAAATCCTTTTCATACTTGTTAAACTGTTTAGTAACCTCTTGTACCCTGTACAGGAGCAACTAAACTAATGATTACATTCCTATCAGACTTAGTTGTATATTGAGATGAATGCTAACAAAGCATGCTAACATGCTAAAGTTGGCAGGCTAATGAGATAAAGCTTAGCATGTTACACTATCATGCTAAATATTAGCAAGTTAACACCTTACAGGCTAAAACTTGCAAGCTAAGATATAATATTTGGTAATACAAGCTAACTAATTAGCATGTTAACATGACAAATAACACATGCCATGTGACACGTGAGCTGCTAAAATCTTTGCCTAAGTGCAGCTGAGGCTGATAAAGTCGTGCAAATTGTGTGAACATGAAGCAAATTTTCAGCTTGCATCATTTGCGTAAATTTACACACTGAAGTGTTTTTACAGTATGTGTTTATTTGTCACAAACAGCCAAACTACCAACTGTACATATGATAGCTGTAGCTAAGTAGCAATAAATGCACTGACCATGTACACTGAGTGTGTGTTTTGGGTGATTTGGCTCTCAAAATCAGTAGGCAATTTGAGAAGGGATGACACCTTGTTAACCTGCCACCCCCGCGCTCTCCATCCCCTAGTAATAGGCAGAGTGCAAGGACAGAGAGGTTGTTGATGATGGTACTCTAGTCAAGTGGTCCCCAACTTTTTTTCCTAGGAGCCCCCCCTCCCCTCAGCCTGCACATACACATACATACGACAAAAGAATAAGTGATTATTACCTGGCTGTAACATGCATTGATAGCTGTTTCCATTTCATCAACCTTTGCCTTTGGTGAAATTCTATTTTGTGGCATTTTTTCTTTTAACAACCCAACAGAGTAAACTTATACACACTCATAATGACTCATTATCACAGAGCATGAGAGGTCACAGAAGTGTAGCCAACTAAATAGCCTATTATTTTTGATTGTGGATAAAAAAAATTATCTTCTAAATAGTTTTGTATACAGACATTAATGTGCAAATCTAATTTGGATAAACTCAGAGCTGACAAAGCCTTGAGAACCCTGTGATCTTTGGTGTCCCTCTAAAGGGGCCCGGATCCCAGGTTGGGAACCAGTGGTCTAGTCTGCCTTGCTCATTGATCCTTTATCTGACTGAGGCTTGTGCTAGTTAGAATCTATGGCCCTGACCGTGGGTCTGAAATATCAGTAACGGTGCTTTGTATTGATAAATCCATGTTGCTGTGTGTGGAGCTGAAGGAGCAGACAGCCCCGCCCTTTTGTCAGTTTAGTCTTTTATCTATACTAGTCTCAAAACTAAATAATATAAATACTCAATTCTATACTATATTGTAGCCTATATACTCTATTTAATGACATGTTCATGATCAAAGTGACAAGTATTAACATGTAATGGACAGGGGGTGCTTCCGCTGGGCTGTCCTTGTTAAAAATGAACAAATCCCCAACTCATAACTAAACATGAACTTCAGATATTTCTGTTAATTTCCTCCAATCGCTCTCCCTTTTCCTGACTCAGTGTATCTGTACATTTAACGGTTTAAGTGTGAAGTTGCACCTCTACTAAAATCTGCCTCACGTTCAGTCTGAATACACCTCAACAATGTAGAGCTGAGCCCGAGATGTCCGAAAATAGCCATTGCACATAGGATAAGCCCCTTTGATTTAAGTAACAATATGGCTTTCCTCCAGCACAGAAAAATTTTAATTTCTTGTCCCGCTAGTAGAATCTAAGAATAGCAAAGTTGCCTGTCTATTTTTAATCCATCCAAATTTGTTTTTGAGCGTGTAATGAACATTATAGCCTCTCAGAGCCACTACCGTGGGACTCTTGTTTTCTGACTAATGGAGTGTAAACATCAAACAAAACATCCCCAGAAAATAATTTGGAGGCCATATGTAGATATTACAAAAATTAGCAGGAGAGCATTTAAGACTAGTGCTCCCTGTAAGCTGTTTGCTCAGACTTGCTTGTATACAGTAGTTCTAATATTAGTTCCCAAAGTGGGATCCAGGGACTGCTAGGGGTCCTTCAGGGAATTGGATGGAGCCCCCAGAAAAATGAGCAGTAGTTGAGTTTCAGAACTATTTTAGGACGATAAGGATGCCTATTCTGCCTTTTTCACTCTCTGCCTTGCTAGTACCAGCTCATTCTCACCCACTGTAAAATATACCTGTGTTTTCTTTGAGGACGGTTCATAAGAAACATATCTATAATATGGTTATAAATTAAATTAAATTATTTACAATGCTGGAAAGTAATGAAAGTACTCAAGTACTTACTCATGTGGGGTGTAAGTATCATCTTGATGCTATGCCACTTTATACCTCTACTCATCTACATTTTGAGAGAAATTTTACTCTTTACTCCTAAATTTTGGCTCATTTTACAGCTATAGTAACCACCTACATTTCAAGTTATAATTTTGACCCAAAACATATGATAAGCTCATGAAACATTACATGGTGTGATAGATTAAACCATCCAACAATAAATCCACCTTGACCAGACATTAAAATACTGATAATATATTAATGTATCAGTAATAATAAACACATTATATGTGTAAGAACTGTATGAAAGGGGCTATTCTGCTAAATGAGTACCTTTACTTTTGATATTTAACTACTGATAAAACCTGTGCTCTTTTACTATTATGGACAGTATAAGTGCTATTATGTTGTTTTATATAGTACAGTATCTGTCATCCCTTGTCCTTTGAAACCTGACATAGCATAAGATGATTTAAAGGTATTGTGTTGGAGCTCTGCCACAC
This sequence comes from Lutjanus campechanus, assembly GCA_027495735.1. NCBI lineage: Eukaryota > Metazoa > Chordata > Actinopteri > Lutjaniformes > Lutjanidae > Lutjanus > Lutjanus campechanus. Next base: position 33,712 of record JAJHUR010122314.1, on the reverse strand, counting down.
CTTTGGGTTTAGTGATTCGACATCCCTGCTGAGTGTGACTGTGGAGCATCATCTCTCATATGACAGGAGCACCCTCCGCCCACACACACACACACACACACACACACACACACAGAGTCCGGGGTCGCTGGCTGGTGAGAGAACCAGGGAGGAAGAAAGAAAGAGGGATATTGGGATGGGGTGTATACTGTGAGGCGGAGGAGAGGGGACAAGTCACATGCTCTGACTTGCTCCATCAGTGTCAAGTTATCCTGTATTAAGAATAAAGTTCTCCAGTCAAAACTTTCAAAATAAAACTCTTACTGGAGAAGATGCGGTGTCATATTATTCAGATTCACTCACCATTAGTCAGTCTGTATGATGGGTCAGTTTCACACTGGATGGAAGCTATGAGGACAATATAATGCAAGAGATAATTTAGGTCAACAAGAGATAGTAGAGTAAAGACAGGTGTTAGCAGTGACACTAATTAAGGTTCATTACCATTCAGGTCAAACAGAGTCAGGATGCTCCCATTGTGCATGCTGGCTTACTGGAAAGGCTCTGCTTCAAATGGAGTTGGACCTTAATTAGTATCACTGGCAACACTTTATTATATTTACCTACTGTTTCATATCAATATGACTGCAGTGACAAAGATCTATTATTCAATCAAATCAAATAAAAAAATGAAAAAAAAAAACAGAAAGAAATTAGATAATTACCTGACAAATAGCTGGTTATTAGACACTGCTTTACGTTAGCTCAGCCCAGTCGCAGCTAACCATCCGGTTTCCAAGGAAACAAAGTGCCCTGCTCCTAACGGTTTTGCTTGAGTCAGCCATTTTTCCATGAAAAAAGTGGATTTTCTTCACTCTGAATAGCTTAAGTAACGAAGTTTTCTCATTTATACTATTAAATGAAAGCTGAGAGAAAATTCCAAAGAACAGACCTATGCCAGAGAGAAACGATTGGCATTGGCACTACTAAAACTAACTAAACCTGTCGAGGAAGGAACCCTTGATTTGCAGAAGTCTCGCGATATTTGTACGTGTTATTTCGTCTTCGTGTACTTTTGTAAAAAAATTAATGACGTTTTATAGTGTGACAATGCTGTTGTTAAAATGCTGGTAGGTTTTGGGACAAAAAATATTTATCAAGGTTAGGAAAAGATCGTGATTTGAGTTAGAAATAATCACTCTCGCGAGATCTTTCGCACGTCTGGAATTCCCGTCGAGACACGAACCCGCAGGTCGTCTAGCCTCGTTTTAGTCAATCTTGTGGTTACCAAGGAAACTAACTTCCTTGCTCCTAACGGGCTTGTTTGAGACAGCCATTTTTCCAACAAAACCCGGAGTTTTTAAAAACTCTTAACTGAATAACCTGCTAAATGACTATGTTTTCTCGTTTCTCAATGAAAGCAGAGAGAAAATCCCAAAGTAGTATTCAAATAGTTTCGCTAGTAGCCTGGGCAGCTCCTACAAGTAGCTAAGTTAAAACTGTGAAATTTGTATGCTGTAAATGTGACTAACGTTAGCCCATACGGTAAGCTGGAGTCTTTTTAACCGTTATTTTATCATGTTACTAGTATTTCTCAAGGCTATGGTATATTGTAGCGTAGTTTCCGGGACTACACGGTCTTATTTTGAAGGTAAAATCCGGGTATCTCCGCTCCTCTCTCCGGCTGACTTGACGCGGCTCTCCCTCTCCCCGGTGCGCCTGAACTCCGGTACCTGACACCGCAGAGCGTGTCCAGCGGCTGAGGGGACGCAGACGCACGGGGAGCCGCTTGTTCCTGTTTAACTTTACTTTTCCCGGTGGTTATTAAAACTTCTGCGTCATATTCCTCTCTCATTTTTCTTTCTCCTTTTTCATCCTCCCGACTGAGACGGACTGAGTTTGGATATCGGCAGGGGGGGAGGAGGCAGAGGACCAGCGGGCTGCTCTCAGATGGAGCACCAGGGCTCCGGGAGCTTAGGGCGCACGGCGGACCCGGAGTGAATGACGCTGGTGGATGGACGCTGCTCCCCGGTAAGCTGGATGGCACACAAAGTTTTTGTTTTTTGTGCTGTAATGTACTTTTTCTTTCTGCCTCTCCTGTCCCGGGCACTGCGCTGGGTGAATGTCCGTGGCACAATAGAAAATGTCCAGATCCTATGATGTCGCTCTTTGTCAATGGCGCTGTGTCTTCCATAAAAAGGAGAAAATTAGGATGATATTTTCATAGGCAGTCATGAAGTGTCTGTGGTACTATGTCATAAGTTAGTGATATTATCATACTTTATGGGAGGTCTATTTATCTTTTAACATCATATAATGTCACAAAATGTTGTGACTTATTTTGAGATGTTTGGTTTAATATAATTTACAGTTTATTATTGGATTAATTGGACTGTTTTTCATTTGAGTGCTCAGAACCAGAGTAATGCTGGGAAATGCAATAGCTTCACAGATGTCGTCGGAAAATGATACTGGTTGGCCTTCAGAGGGATTAACACTAAGAGTAGAAAGAAAATGTTTGAATTCCTTAAGATTTCTTGTTTTCTCTGGTTTTATGTGGCTTGAAACTGCTCATGCTGCTCATGTGAATTCTTGGTAAAGATTCTGGGCATTTTATGCATTTATGATGAGTGCACACAGTATGAATATAAAGCTTAATGGGTTTCAGAGGTCCTATAGAGGTATGAATATATTTTGTTCTGGAGACTGGTTGAGATTCAATAGGATGATTTAATATCCACATGGCCTGGCTGTTAGCAAGGGAGGCTCATTATTAGTTTATAAATTGTTTTAAAAGGTCTCATCAGCAGGTTTTCAACTGTGCAGAACAGTTTTCTTTTTTTTTTTCAATGGTTAATTGATGTCAGCCCAACAGCTACTATTGAATCACAACAAAAAGCTTTAAACTGTGCGGCCCTGGACTCCTCATACAGTCTAGGCTACGTGCCCATAATGAAAACACACAGGAACGAAGGATACTGGCAGATTCAATCTCATTATTTTCATCAAATACACACACACACAGATACACTCCTCTCTACGCTGTCAACTTGCATGCCAGCTCTCCTGTTGTCCTGTCACACTGTAGGCACAGTATATATGCCTGCATGGACTCGAGGTTGGCCCAGACTTCTATTGTCCAGATTCTTCTTTATGTTAGTTTTCCAAATAATCCAGCTCTTGCTCCAACTAAATAACAAATTGGTAGCATTGGAATAAATTTGCCAGAGTCTCAGGGGATCAATAAGCATTGGAATGAACACAAGGTGGACCAGTGGGGGAGCTTTTGCTGTGTACTCGTGACAATACATGCTCCAACTCCCATCTTTTCCTGCCAAACGCCACTGCATACTGCCCAATAAAGCAGAAAATGTGATGAAATTTAAAAAATGGAATCTGAAGCCAGGAAACGAATCCGCTCTTGTGATCATGCTCTTAATTTAAACAGAGATCATCATTCAATTTGACAGTTCCTACATGATATTCCAATGCTTCGAGAAATCCCAGTCAGTACTGATAAGAATTAACCACACAGGCCACTCTAGCTTGGCAGTGTCACTGTGTTTCATGAGGTTTTATCTTGAGTTATTGCTCAAGGAAAAATTATACAGTGGAAACCACTTATAGTGACCATTACTAAACAAATGCTGTTTAAATAATTTGCATATAATAATCAAGTAGTTTTCTGACAGTATTTATTTTGGATCTTTTCATACATGACAACATATGTAAAGAAATATATAACTATGGTAATTCTGTTTTTAACTTACTCCTTACACTTTACTTTGCCTACCTGATGCAGGTGTTGTATGAACAGTGAAATCATGACGGGAAAAAGAAAGTAATTTTCTCTCATTGAAAAACTTAGTCCCGTCAAAGCTTATGACAAGGTGCCAAAAATGGCATGAACGAAACTTAGTGTTCCTCGGGGTATTTTGTGTAGTCTGTAACAAGAAACAGTCTGCTAGTTTATGTCGGGCATTGAAAACCGGTTCCAAATAAGAATTGATTCCAAAATGACCGTTTTGAATGAATCAGTAGACGTTTTTATTTTGATTCTGCTTATTGATTTCTACACAAATTTCACTTCTGCTTGTTTCAAATTAAACCATGTGTTGCAAACACCCACTGTATATCGACCTGGCTAGAAATCTGTTTTTTATTTAAGGTCATAGTGTGTTTCCTTGTTACTATGGGAAAACACAAGATACATCGGATGCATCAGAGAGTGAGGAAGGAAGTTGGTGAATGTGATTAAATATAACATGAATAAAACCTTAATGTTACCTCGTCCACGAACATGATTTCTACCTGAGTCACGTCAGATACATTTTTATCTGCAGTGGTGGTTGTTAAACAATTAAGACAACAACTCCCACAATCTCATGCTACTACATTATGCCATTAAACTACATCTTTCCTCACTGTTTTAATGTGAGAGGGAAGCCTAGCAGCAGAACTTACATATTGTGTGTATAACTTATTCAGCTGTTGCTAAATGCTTCACTAGCACAAATTGTGCAAGTCTTGTAATAATCACCTCAGTTTAGCAAGTGATGTGCTACAGAACGCTTCACAAGGATGGAGTACTCTTTTATTGTTACAATAGCTTAAGCAAACCCCCAAATATTCAAGAAACTAGAACAGAGACCACTGTCGTTTGGATTATCTAGTTTACAAGAGCTTTGCTCAGTACTCCTGCTGGTAACATTCATATGTGGTAATTAGCATTTCACACAACTCTTCTGTGAGGAATGCAGGAGGACAGTAAAGAATCAGAACTGAGAATCGTAATCGTTAAAATTCAGACGATATCCAACCCTACTGCTAGTGATGGAGACAGAAAACGAATATGCTCGGGGGGAAGCACCTATGTTTGAAGCCCAGGCATGCTATTAGGGCTGCAACCAACAATTATCGATTAATCTGTTGATTATTTCCTTGATTAATCTGTTAACTGGTCCATAAAATGCCAGACAACGGTTGAAAGTGTTAATCAGTGTTTCCTAAAGCCCAAGGTGACGTCCTCAAATGTCTTGTGTCCACAACCCAGAGATATTCAGTTTAATGTCACAGAGGATTACAGAGACCAGAAAATATTCACATTTGAGAATCTGAAATCAGAGAATTTGGACAAATTTTATTTTAAAAAAAAATAGTCAAAACTATTAATTGATTATCAAAACAGTTGGCAATTAATTGAATAATAGATTAATAGTCGATTAACTGTTGTAGCTCTACATGTAATGCCCTCTTGAGCGGGTTCTTGGTGAGGGAAAAATGGCAAAGCTGTTTTCATTATTTTTATTCATGTAATAAATATACAGATATCATTGAGATCTGATCTAATCTGCATAAAAAAAACAAAACAAAAAACAATTTGTTTATATAAATCATCCACTTATTGTGATCAATTTGACCTGGACAGACATGATCACTATGAGAGGTTTCCACTGTATATGAGCATCATGAGTGGAAATTTATTGTAAATGAAAAAAAGAAACTGAAGAACTGACAATATCTGTACCCAACCCCACATTTTATTCTCTTCACAGCAGTATGAAAAAGCCGTCTAAGCTACTTTCTATCTGTATGTCCAGATTGTTTAAAGCCAGCCTGGATTAAAAACATCAGCAGTAATGGCCTGTTGTCATCACTGAATTGTCCAGCTGTAGGATTATAATAAAGGGGTCTAAGTGCTTCCTGTTGTCTGCTCTGACTCTGTGTTTGCACCTTTGCTCACGTCTATTAGTTCGTTCTGTTTGGATTTATTTAGATTTATGTTTCCTGCACAGGCCTGCTCGCTGGCTGTGATTCTTCTCCTGAAGGTCGCTTATTGTTTCAGAGAAAAACAGAGAAGGATTTTTTTATGCTGCTTTGCTGGAGGGTAAAGGGTCTCGTGGACAGGATGGCAGGCTTGACAGTCGGCGCTGTTCCGGTTTGTTTTGTGGAGCTGCAGTGCCAGGCATGAGGCAACACAGCAGAAACACATACAGTCACACATAGACACACGCAAACATGCATCCATATGTTGCTGTGTCCTGAACAGTCTGCCGGTGCCCACCCCACACCTCCCGTGCCCCCTCTTTTAGGTTCAGGCTGTTCACAGCACGGCCATGACGGGCACCCAGGAGCCAGACCTACATGAGCAGCACAGAGGAGGACCAACGCAGGAGGATGGGGATGAGGAGGAGGAGGGGGAGAAGGTGCATGTGTCAGTTGAGAGAGAGGAGAGGGAGCAAGATGGGGAGGAAGAGGAGGAGGAGGAGGAGGAAAGGGAGGAGCTGCCGTACCCCACTCTCGCACCAGTGGTTCTTTTGGCTCTGACCCAAACCAGCCCACCCCGCTCCTGGTGCCTTCGAGCTGTCTGCCACCCATATCCTTCACTGCCGGGAGTGCATCTGAAACATAGCGAACGTCTGTGTGTGTGTGTGTGTGTGTGTGTTTATAATGTGAGAGAGACATTGTCTGTTTGTGTTTCAGCTCTGTACTTTCTCAAAGCTGTTGTACCTAGAAGGCATCTAGCGCCTAGATGTTTACTTTACGTTTAAACACAAGGGAGACTGGAAGAGGTCAGTCCTCTGCACATCCATGTATGTGTGTGTGTGTGTGTGTGTGTGTGTGTGTGTGTGTGTGTGTGTTTGGAAGACCTCAGGTATTTCCTTGGACCCATTAGCTGTAGGAAAAGATGGCTAAAATTTTTCCCTGATTGGAGGTTTCCATAGTGACGAGCCCTAATGAATCTCCAGGGTTACAGTCGCCTGTCAGTAGCATTGTTACCGGCCTCCATTTATACGGCACAAGGAGTCACAAATAGTGAAAATTCACGTCACCTCCCGAACCTCGCTCTGCTTCTGTCTTCATCGTCTCACCTCCCATTCCCCTCCCTGTCTCTCACTCTCTGTCTCAAACCTCTACCCACTTCTGCTGTAGACGTGAAGGTGTGAGTGCGTGTGTAGTTATCAGCGCTATAGCGTTTGTGTGAGCAACTATGAATACTCTGAAGCATGCATAAACGTCAGCAACACCTCAGGGATTTGTCAAGGCTTTCCAAATTGAATATTTTCCACTGCTTATGACTCTGTGTGTGTGTTTCTCTGCTTGTGTGTGCGTGTGTCGTTGTGCGACTCTCTGTGCACGTCTGCGGGTATTTGCCACCGTCAGCACTCTGTGTACTCTATAAAATATAAATACATAATTGCTGAATAAATAAAATGTACACCAAGAGGAAAAGAAAAAAAAAACTACAAATGCCATGAACCGAGCCCTTCTGTAGCCTGCTGGGCGGTTACCATGGTCGCATCTCAGAACATTGTACGCTCACTGTGTCAGCGCTAACTTACTGGACACAAACAAACACTCACGATCTCACACACACACACACACACACACGAGCACGCACACACACAAGCAAGTGAATGCCCTCACACAAACGAGGGAATCTCCCATGGAGAGGCTCTTTAGAGGAATCACCTGGTTGCTTGGCAACAGCGTAGCTCTGCCCCGACGGCCCGGTTACTTCCGATTGCAGTTTTTGTTTGTTATTGTGTGTGTGTTTGCATGTCTGTCTGTCTTCCTATCCGCTTGTGCGTCCGTACAGCATGTCTGCTGTCCCATTTTGTGTTTATTTGTCTATACTTCCATACTTTATACTTACAGTGAGTGTGTGTGTTTGTCTGTGTCTGTGCGTGTTACTGTGAGTGATCTGCGGGGGAAGTAATGTGGGTGGACGTTGTTCGACAGGGACATTAATGTGAGCGCTCTGGGAGGGGGGGCAGTCCCCAAGAGCTGTAAGTCCCATTTTTCCTGAGGTGACCCCTCCTTCCTTTCTGGCTTTTTTGCACTCACTCAGTACATATTACAAATTAATTTCCTATCTCCTTTCTCTCCATTTCCTCCCTCTTAGAAGCACAGCCGTCCTCCTTTGTGCCATGTTTACAACATGCTGTACATCTCTCCACCCTACAGACATCTAACAAATTTATTTGGAACAACAACCAGATTGGCTTTTGTTATTATATAACATTTTCTTGTATTCTTTCCAAGCTACATCAATTTCTGGTATTCCCTATTTTTCTTTGGGAGGAGATTTTTTACTCTAACTGTGGAACGCTGTGCTGCCTTACTTTGTAAAGTGCTGAGCTTTCCATGTGGCAGTCATCACTCTGCTTTAAAGTGTAACATATGACACACACATAAACACGCTGCACACACATGTCGGGAGGTGCGGGGGCAAGCACACACACACACACACACACACACGCAGGCACGCACACACACACACACACACACACACACACACACACACACACAGGACATAACTTATTCAGCAGTGCATGAAACATTCAGAGCATTTCCTTTTGTTTAAAGATGAGAAAAGCTGTATCTGTCACTCCTATACAAGTACCTTTCTCTGCCTGCCTTTCTTCTTCTGCGCTCTCTCTCTTTTCTTCTCCCTCTCATCCCTCTTTACTCAATATCAATCCCTCTCTGTCCTATTTATCCCTCTCTCTTTTCCTTTTCCTAAACTGCCTCTTAATTGGGTTGAGGTGTGTGTATGTGGTGATGGGGAGAAAACGATGGATAGGAGGAGGTCTTACTCAAAGTAGGGTGAGCTGTCAGAATCATTTCAGCCAATTAACATGATTCCAGCAAGTGTTTCCATGGTAACCAGCTGTCACATTCATAAGGGGTGGAGCCAGAGGACTTGACAACTTGACAGTAACTTAACTTGGCCCACCTTCATTTCAGACACTCTTCTTCTCTCCCTCTCTTCTGCACAAACACACACACACACACACTGCACATGGCAGTCTTTGAGCTTAACTGGGTTACGTTTAATCAAGTCTGTGTGTTTGGATTCCAGAATGAAAGTGTGTGTCCAAGGAGCAAAGAGCATGAGGAAGCTAGTGAGCAGGTTGCTCATTCATACATTTCAGGATTCCCATCCAGACCACATGTTTTTTAGATCAATACCGCTTTCTTGTAAGGCACCCTTTATAGGGTTTATAAGTTGTAACTAATGGCTTTATTAATAGTTCATAAGTGACTTATCAATTCATTATCAGGTTCCGTATTACAGAAATGTTGTAACTTGCAGATCCTATCTAAATCTCCACCTAAACATGGTTAGGGTTAGGTCTTGATTTAGGAAAAATAATACATTACAAATGAACTGTTATTAGTTATTGTCCCTATCCTAGTTTAAGGATAGGAAAAGTGCATTACAAATCCAAACTTTTCAGAATATAAAATAAACTCTCCCAACTTTAAGTTAACGATTAAGCTGTCCTAAATTTTCACTTTTTTCACCGTACTAGTCTGGCATAGCCCGACCTCTCTCCACAGCATTCAGCACTACCACATATATAGGCATTGCATTAGCCTTTGGATTGTACGTCAACTTCACCACCATTTTCTCAAGTGATCTCTATGCGTGCTGTCACATTCAAGGGTTTATGATCTACATGGAGTGAAAAAATAAAGTTTAGGTTTTTTATTAACTTACTCCACATAAATCATAGCCCCTTGAATATAACATCACTCATTGAGATTGGATGAGAAATAAACGTTATTGTGCTTTTTATTCAGAAAAAATGCAGTTCCCCTGTTTACATGTATTTGTTCACAGGTCCATCTTGACCTAACAAAAATGGCGGTGATGTTGACATAATGCAGCAACAAGCCAAAGCAGTCAATGCAGCATCTATCTATATATATAAGTTACTAACTAAGTAGTGTGTACTAACAGTAGCTAATGATAGTGTTAGTTAAATTGTTTAATCTGTATGGCTGCTTTTTTTTATTGCTTTTACAAAATGTTTATGGCAGAGACTGTCATACACTCTCTCTAAAACCTCTTACTTATCTCTCCCATCCCGCCTATTGTTGTTTTTGCTTATTCTTTTGTATATGTAAGTGTATGTTTCAGTGTATTTCAATGAGGAAAAAACTGTGGTTACAAAGTTGTCAAGCTCAGTGGGATGAGAAAAGTTGTGTGGGTTGCTTGGTAACACACTTAAAAGTTGACAAGCAATGTTGGGTTGAGTATTTAGGATTTTCTAAGCTCAGATAAGACAGGATGGAGTACGATAAGATAGGACAGGATTCCTGAAGTTTGTGAGGATTTGTTTCTGTAATGCCAAATTGGGAAAAATCTTATCTTTAGACGCTTCCTATCATAACGAAAGACTTAAAATGAAAGGTTTCTGTAGGATGGCCCCAGTCCTCCATACTTGCTTTGTTTCTTTAGGTACAGTAGCATCAGGAGGACCCCTATTAATGACTTACCAATACAATAACTGTAGACCTCATGCCTCATAAGAAAGTGACAAACTTGTGACATTTTATTCATGACAAACATTGGTAACTGCACTTCATGAGTGTATCCCTTTCTAAAGTCTAAGTCCATGAAGTTCTAAGTTCTGAGTCCACGAAGTTCATGAATGAAACCCTCATCATTGGGTTTTCCATTTATCAGAAATGTTCATTTTTAGATTTTTTTGATAGGCCTTTTAAGCACTTACCAAGAATTGCTTTTTATATTTTTTTCCAAAACACAGTAATCATTTGTCATTAAAGCTGGGTTAGACGGTTTATTTTTGGCATCACTGGGGAAAAGTTCCATAATTACCTTTAAGTATAATGGCATAATGTAACTCACTCTCAAGTGGTCTGAGAGAAAACTAGACTTCTGCTTCTCCTCCTTTTGGTTCTGTTTCAATTAGATATTGTGTTGACCTGATGATGGTGCTAGAGGAAAAGTCAGGACCTCACAACAGTTCATACTGTTTGTGACATGACTGTTGGTACCAAATTTCATTGCAATTCATCAAATAATTATTGACATTGACATTATTGATTTTAAGATTTTTGCCTTTATTTGATAGGACAGTACAGTGTTAGACAGGAAAGATGGGAAGAGAGAGATGCATGACTTGCATCACTGGTCCTTGACTGGAATTGAACCAGGGTGCAACAAATGTGAACCTCTTGAGCTAGCCAAAAAGTGATCACTGAAGTCATAATATTTTTGAGTACTGAACCCACATGCCACAAAGTCCCTAAATTTGGTGGCCAAAGTACATTTTTGGTCCCCTACATGTAAACTTATGTAAAAGCAGAAACAGAAAAGTTAACTGTGACACTTGTGTTGTCCTCCTTTTCCATGAATTGTGATGTGGTGCTCCTGCAGGCATTGTTTCTGATAAAAAATAGAGTTAGAGTTCTCGGCTAGTTGACGAAACTGAAAGCACACACTGCAGTACATTATGTCTTGTGATGTGTCATACTCTAGCTGCTTAAACTCTTGCTTCCATTCAGCACCATTCATTGTTGTTTCATTTTTTAATAGTCTATCTTTTGTACTTCTGGTTTTGGAAGGATTGCATGAGTGTGCTCAGTAAACCCATTCTTCAGTACTTCAGTAGCCCCAGCATCAGTAGCGAGCCAGCAACCAGTACTGTTCGCTGTTTTGTTGTAATGTTGATCTAAAAGATGTGAAGAAATTGAGCTGGTGAAGGCTTACAGTATAGGGATAAAACCTGGTGCCTCCAGGGAGCCACCTATAACCCTGATTCCAAGAAAAGTTGGGACATATACATACATACATACATACATACATACATACATACATACATACATACATACATATATAAAACAGAATATTGAGAATTAAATAGCTTGTCTTTGCACTGTACTGCAATGAATATAGGTCAAAAAGGATTTGTAAATCATTGCATTTAATTTTTTTTTATGTTTTACACAGCATTTTAACATTTCTTTTTTGGAATCAGGGTTGTACATGGAATGTTTGGTGGGTGCTGAGTAATTCTTTGTGGCCGCAGGCCATTGGGCCATGGTTATTGTTGAATCCTGATCACCTCAGGATCTGGTCTTGACTGAAGTGGTAAACCAATTAACCCACTGGCTGATATCACCATCCATATAGCATAATAGCAGTATACGAATATACCATCTTTCAGTTTAAGCTGCTACAAGGAACTTTCATATTGTGTTGATTTTGGAGGCCCCCTTTGGACAGAAGCCACTATACATTATAGTATATACACCACAAAATTTAACGTCAAAAATAGAATTTTCTAAGGACAAACCTCCACCTGCTTTTTTAAAACTGGCTAATGTACTAGTCATTGTCAACTTTGCCTGGGAAAATGTAAACGTAGGCTGTTCCAGGCTGCCTTGTAAACTGATTTCAAGGAAGATCCACCACAGTGACGGTCATTAAGAATAACTTTACAGAAAATAACTATTGATGGTCTTGTTTGCTCATGTAGATCATATAGAGGCATCGGTATTAAATTTAGACTGTTGCAATAACCAGTTAACAACTCCTTGTAGTATGTTTAGGAAGTCATTAATAAGGACTCACAGGTTTCTCACTTCATAATAAGCAAACGGGTCTGCAGTTATGTTAGCAAGTTGTTAGTGGAGCTATGTTGCAACAATCTGGAAAAAAGTGTGCCATAAGTAAATGTTAATAAATGGGATTTCCACAAAATTTCGGCAGAGCTTTTCAGGAAGAGTCAGTGGAGGTCTGTAGTCCACTGTAGAGGTTCCTAATGAACTTAATGAAAAAAAGCGCCATCAAAAATTGTATATGGAATACCACACAAAGAGCTTTTTACAACCTGGCAGCCTAGAAGTTATTCTCCTTAATGGTTTGTAAGTGATGTATAAAGCTATAAGTTAGAACTTCTGACCTTTACTAAAGGGTGTGATATGAGGGTGATACCACACTGGAAAAACCTTCTCAAGCATGCATTAAAAAAAAAAATCTGGCCATATCCTCCATGTGTCCAGACGGCCTGTGTGTCCCTATGGTACGATCCTTTTAAGTTAATGAACGTTGCGTATGAAAATATTCTCGCACGTTGCCCTTAGCATGTGAATCCCAGCCAAGAGTGGAGGATGATGCCAGAAAGATCAGGGTGATGTGATCTGATTTGATTTATAATGTCTGCCTGACCTTTATTACCTGTGTTGGCACTCGAGGAGAGAGAGTTCAAGAGTGGGAGAGCAATGGGATACCAGGAGGAGGGTGGAGGTGGTGGCTCTTAGAGAGGGAGGAAGAATGAGACGATGAGAGGATGAGGCAATTAGGGAGCAGATAAAGCGTGGAGGCAGACGACGTAACATTTTCAGTTGTTTACACTTAAAAGCAGGAATTGTCAGGGTCTTAACCTCTCTCATCCTGCTGCTCGACTGTGCTTTTTTTTTCCCGAGCCGTTTCTCTTCACCTTATCTCTAATCGCCCTTGTCTCCTGCCCCTCGCTTTTTTTCTCCTCCACCTCCTCTCTGTTACTGTATCTATATCTCTACCTTTCACCTCTGCCTCTCCATCTCTCTGACAATGTTAATTATTAAGTGTAGTTGTAGTTTATCTGTTGGCTGAGACTCAGGTTTCTGACAGAGAGACTAAAGCTCTACCCAAGGGCAGTCATATGTGGAGATGGTAGAAACAGACAGGGCGGGCAGCGAGCAAAAATTGCAGTATGGAGAGAAAGGAGAGCGTGTGTGTGTGTGCATGAGAGAGAGGCAAAAAAGAAATGATACGGAATGAAGATGGGAAATTATACCGCACTATATAAAGGAAGAGCAGGGAGACAGAGAGCAGGAGGAGCGGAGCAAAGAGAAAAATAATTGGGCCAAAGAGAGAGGGGAAAAGGCTGTGGAGGAAAATGAGAGATGATAGAGTGAAAAGGTTGAGTGTGAGGGGAGATAAAGGGAAAAAGCAACGGAGAGAGTGAAACCAAGAGACGGAGGAGAGGAGAGGAGAGGACGTCCCCCCCTGTGTTTCATCACTGATGTTGAATGATGAACCAACCGTGGAAATACTCCCATCCCATCCATCACTCACACCTTGACCCTGCCCTGTGCCTTGTTTAACTATGCATGCGCGTGTGTATATGTGTGTGTGACTGTGTTTTATGGAGACACCGGGTTATTTAAGCTGCTGTAAGTTTATACAGATGGAGCAGGATTAAAATGACCCTCAGCAGCATCGAGGAAATGAAGGATGCTTCAGCGGGAGTTGTGCTGAAGGACATCAGTTTCTATTGTGCGTGTTTGTGTGTGTGTATTAATTGTGTTCCAGTCCAGACAGGATGCAAGCGGATTGTGAAACTCAGAAGTCAGTTCCCACGGTGAGATGGGGGTTCCCATGGCAACCACAGCAAAGGGAGGACACTGGATTACCCTCGCTCCCTCTCCCTCTCTCTCTGTCTCAAGGGTGATAAAGGATTGTACTCTCATTAATTTTTCCGCCCTCTCGAGAGCAAAGTGTCCGGGAAGGGGGACTCTGTGTGTGAGCGCGCGTGTGTGTGCGCACATGTGTGTGTGTGTGTGTGTGTGTGTATGTGTCCATGTGCATGCTCCGGGCTTTGTTATGCATGCGTCCTTGGCTCTTGAATACATCCCTGTCATCCATTCAGCAGTTTTCACATTTGCGAGTGTGTATGCGTGTGTATGTGTTTGCATGAAGCCAACACAATCTTTCCTTTAACTTTCTACTTCAGACTATTTTCCCCTTTTAAACCTCCCCGCTTTTCACTTCTGAGCCGTGCTCCATCTTCCAGTTTGACAGCCAGCAAGCAACACAGATGCACAAACACACACCATACGCCAGTTTACACTTAAACTGACTTCAAATACCTCACCGACCGATTCATGCTAGCTGACTTCCTTTTGTAGTTGTGAATATTAAACATGTCAAAATGTCTTGTCAGAAGTTGTGCTTGTAAATTAAAGTTGATGTATTTAAGCTTATTATTGCAAGTTTCTACCCTTACAATTTTTTTAGGTTAGTACATTCAGTTCTGTGCTTGCAAATTCGATTTTACAAGCTGTGAGGCACAAAATTCAAACATGGAGTTGTGTTTGTGTGCTCAGACAGATGTTCTGTAATGTTTTGTACACTGCAAGATAGACATCGCTGGACTTTTAACGTCTACCAGTCAGTTTCTGGGTAAATTAAGTTTTCTTTCATATACAGTCGTACAAGAACAACATATAGAGCAGGAATGTCAGACTCATTTTAGCTCATGGGCCACATACAGCCCAATTCAGTCTCAAGCAGGTTGGGCCAGTAAAACAATCTAGAAATACAGAACATCTCCAAATGTTTCCTTTTTTTTAGTGATAAGAAGTACAAGTACACTCTGAAAATGTTCATAATTAATCATAATAATAATGTTTATAAAAGTGCTTTATATATAAAACACAACAATAAAATACACAGTAACGTATGAGTTAAAGGCAAGCATTAAGGGATAAATGAAGAATGAAACTTAAAAACAAAGGATGAATACAAACCATAAATAAAATACCAAGGATAAAATACAGTATACCGTATAAAAACTATTTGGGCAATGAATCTTCAAAATGGACCATCCATATACAAAACAGAAAATGAACAGCCTGAGATATCTTCATAACATTAAGTGCAATTTCAACAGTGCCTCAGTTTTTCCACATTCAAGCCTGCTATCATCATATGTACATTAAAACATACAGATCAAAGTGGATCTACAAATGCATTAAACATTCATGTATTTTGGAACAGAGCAACCATATAGTCTTTTACTTGATTTAACCAACTTGTCAAGGTCTTTAGATTCTTTTAATTTTCCATACATTTACACTCCGGTGTAGTAATGCTTGCATCACCACACTGGACCAACTGAAGTGGAAGCTGATGAGGAAGATTTACAAATCAAATGTTTTGACTAAGCCTTTTGCAATATTTTACCTTTTCCAAAGTCATCCAGTGGGCCAGATTGGACCCTTTGGTGGGCTGTATGTTTGACACCCCTGATATATAGCGAAGCACATTCTCTGCATTTGATCCATCCTATGTATTACCAGCAGCGGAAAGCCACTGTGCCTGGGGACCAACTCCAGTTCCGGCCCAGTGCCTTGGTCAAGGGCACTGACAGGAGAATTTAACTTAACATACATTTTTTGATGGATCCAGAGGAAACCCACGCAAACACAGGGAGAACATGCAAACACACTCAGCCAGCCCCCAGCTAGGATTCAAACTGTGGACTTCATGTGCTGTGAGGCGACGGTGCCAAGCAGGCGACAGTGCTACCCACTGAGCCATCACACTGCCTTCTTCAGGGTTTCGTCTGGGTTGCTAAAGACATTTCCATTGGCTGGATACAAATGGGAGACAAATCAAAGGAAAAGCCTGAATAAATGAACGGAGAAACATAATGAATGCAGATGATTCAACACAGGGCATAAGGGGTCACTGAATAGTTTGATGAGAATAAAAACTATGTGAATCATTTCCTATGTTCTTCACAGTCACTAGATCTCCATGGGAGATTTTTGAGTGTGTTAGTTCTCTTCACCACCATCATCAAAACACCAAGTGAGGGAATATATTTCGGAAGATTTGTGTTTGTCACTCCAGTAGAGTTCCAGAGACTCTGTGACAAAGAGGCACTTTATGTTGGTTTTTCCTTTAAAGGGAAAATTTGCCATTTTTCATGTAGGCAATCAGTCATGTTGATGGCAAATGTAGTCAATGGAAGCAATAAATTCCTCAGTGCATGCTATGTTGACAGAGGGAGCTGAGTTCTTTGCGGCAAAATATGTTGGTCTGTGAACCACAGGCTATTTCAGCCTTAATTTCTATGCTACATCTGAAATCACATACTTTGCACTACATACTCATGCAACCTATGGTTCAAGTCCTTGTAAGGGGAATTTTTCTTCTTCTTTTAAATACATTATACATGTTAGAACATAGCTGCTGAAGATGTGAAGAGACTGAGAATTGTGTAGTACTGAATTGGGAAGTTAAACTGGTAGACTATTGATAATTTAAAGATTTTTTGGGTGGACCTGAAACATAGCTTCATGACATGCTGGAGCCATGGTCCCCCAGCACTATATAAGCCCCACGAACCGCCACAGTGACGACACCGCCTCACCCTCCCCAACAGTCAGTTATGAAAATACCTCAGCGACTGTCTCAGTCCAAATCATCCCAGCAGATCACTTCAGTTCCAACAATCCGGCACAGGAGAAAAAAGTACTGTCCTGTCACCGTCCTCTGGCTCTGGTGGCTCAAACATGTGTCCTTTCTGTGCAAGGCTAACTGAACGTCACGTTTTATCCAGTCTTTTCTCTTCTCTTGTCTGTTTTGTCTTGTTGCATCGTTTTCGTCTTTTTACGTCTGACGTGTGTGATATGCACTGATGGATACACCAAGGAATTGTTGTTTCTATGTGTTATTGTCTCATCCATTTAGGTTTCAATCTGTTGTGATGTGGTAGATGTATTTTACAATTACGCAAAATAAAAAAAAATCAGTAATTCCCCTCAAATGCGTTAAATCTAAAGTAACAAGCCTGTTTTGAAAATGTAAGGAGTAGAAAGTCCAGATATTTGTGTTAAAATGTAGGGAGTAAAAGTACAAAGTTTACTCAAGTAAAGTATAGATATCTGAAATTCTACTCAACTACAGTTATGTCATATTTGTACTTGTACTGTGTGTTTTAAGAGTGATGAGTGTTTTTGTCACTTAAAAATATGTGTTGTCCAACAAAGTAATAGCTATAGTTTGGGGTAGTGATACACAGCAACATGGGTGTGGGCGTCAGAAACTCACATGAAATGCATCATGGTACATGTAGGCACTGCTGGCATGGCTCTGCAAGCAGGAGAACTCAGCTGTCTCGGTCAATATAGCACACACTGTGGAATTTTTTGCTTCAGTTGACTACATTTATCATCAACACTGACTGAACAGCCACATGAAAAGTGCTGAATTTTCCATTTAATTTGGCACCCATCTGTTATTCTTTAAGTCAGATCTTAACACTCCAAAGACTCTGGAAAAACATGGACGCAGCAACGATCACCTATTGGTTATGTTTACAGCTCAGTTTTGGGTTTACTGCGCTTACCAACATTTTGACAGGTACTAAAGCCAGAAAATTCTAATTTGGGAAAAGGGGTGGACACCTGGGTGAGGCTTAAGTGGGACATGTACGTGTCAATCTCTTGGGCTTATTGTGATTGGCTGCCACTCCTTCATGAAATGTGCTAATGTTGAATAGTGTTTTTGTAATAATCAATGTTCAAACTCTGCTGTGTTATCAATCCTTAACCTTGTGTCACATGGTTTGAGCGTGTGAGCATTTTGGCCATCCTGCTGAACTGTGTGACTCTGGGGATGTTTCAGCCCTGTGACCACACCCACTTCCTACTGCAGGTAAAGCACGCACACACACGCATACTCACACACCCACACACACACGAACATTCACACTCACAATCTGAAATTACAAACTAATTATGTTCTGCTGTGAGACTTTTATTATCAAGGGTCTGAAAAGTTTTTGCTTTAATTTTTTTCCTACTTAATCAGTTTACACTAATCCTCTGGGTGTGCGTGTGTGTGTCTGTGTGTACGTGTGTCTGCACGCAGGCTCTGGATGATGGGATCTTTGTGTTTTTTGCCGGGGAAATGGTGGTGAAGATGGTGGCCCTTGGGGTCATAGGTCAGAGCGGTTACCTTGGCGACACATGGAACAGATTGGACTTCTTCATTGTAATAGTGGGGTGAGTGTTTGACAGACGCACACACCCGCATGCACGCGCACACACGCGCATCTGACATTAAATATGAGCCAAAAGTGTGTGTGTATGTGTGTGTTTTGTGTAAAGCTTAGACACTTGTTTAATGCCAGTTAAATGTCAAGCGTGTGTGTGCGCGTGCTTCGACGTGTTTAGATGGATGTGTGTGTGTGTGTGTGTGTGTGTGTGTGTGTGTGTGTGTGTGTGTGTGACAGCTCTGTAGAATGACAATGGCATCATTCGGTCCTGAGAGACAGAGACCTCGGTGATTGGTAGTTAAAAGGCTATGTATCCCAGAGACAGTGCACTGCGTTCTGCTGGATTCCCAGTAGACGGTCAGGGTTTGCCAAGGTCAGGCTGATCAGGATGCCAGTGACACAACGGTGGCTTTCCCTCTCCTCAGAATGCTGGAGTACTCACTTGATGGACACAATGTCAGCCTATCAGCTATCAGGACTGTTCGGGTTCTCCGCCCCTTGCGAGCCATCAACAGAGTTCCCAGTGAGTTTTTCTCTTTTTTTCTCCAACATACACTGTGCCAGAGTGGCTACAGGGCCTTACAACATCTTAAAGCTATAATATGTAACATTTTGCTTTGAAATGTCTAAAAATGCTAGACATACGTTTGTTATATGTTTTGTTGAGCTGTGTACTTATATTATCCCAACTGTTTCCAACAATGTTCAAACCTAGAGAAATCTGTGTGTTTCCTGCAAGCTGTTGCTAGCTAGTTTGCAGTTGCTGTAAGTTCCAAGAAAACACAGGATACATTGGATACATCAGAGTGAGGAAGGAAGTTGGCGAACTTGACTAAACTTAACGTGAATAAAACTTTAATATTACCTCCTCCACGAACAACATGTCTGCCTGAGTCATGTCAGATAGATTGTCATCAGCTATGGTGATTGTTTAAAAATGAAAATAACAACCGTGCTCCCATGATCCCACACCACTTAATGTCATCAAATACATCTTTTGTTATTGTTTTAATGTGAAAGAGAGGCAAGTGATGGTATTTACATAATATCATGAATTTATAATGTTTTAAATGCACATTTATTAAAAATTAAAGTATTACATCGTCTTAAATTATGTTTAGGAAGGTCTTAAATATTAATTTCTTGAATGCTGTGAACATGGTCTATTGACTACAAGTGCAAAATGCATGTCCATTTAATCTTTGGTGAAATCAACAAAAATCTGTATGCCTCTGTTATCTTGAAGGTTTTTTGTAAGGTTTTTGCTATTTGTGTTTGTAAACTTTCTGTCTAGATGGAGCTAGCTAGCTAGCTAACCTGTGAACAGTTTCTGTGGGTCTACTTTCTACTAGGGCTGCCCCCAACTAAAAATTGTATTTGTTGACTGTTCATGATATTATTTGTAATTATTGAAATTTTGGGGCACAAAGCAAGCCACCATTTAAATGCTTCAGCAAAAGCTGTAATGATTCTGAATGTGATAGAACAACCAGCAAGGAGACTGATTTTGTTCATTTATTTTAGTGCAGTATAACCTCACACAAGTCTTGATATTCAAAACAAGAGAATAAATGGCTTGCAACTTGACAAAAACATATACTCGTAGACTTATCAACACAATGGATCATGTACGCTTACAAATTAACTCGCTAAGTTGCAAACTTGCTACTCAGTTGCTTCATGCCTCCTCACCCTGCCTGAATCTACCATGTCTTCATCGTCCCCGGAGTCAGAGTCTTTTACATCACCTCAGTAACGTTACTGTGTTGTTAAACAAACCTCCGTTGGTCTCGTAGACTGTGTCCCAGGCTAATAGGACCACTAACTGAGCTAACCAGTAGACGACGTGCAGCTCTCAGTGGGATTTTAGATGTTTTCTTTTTCTGCAACTAACATATAAACCAACTAACAGTTTAATTGACTCTTAGGGAGCAGTGTGCGTTCTACCTAATTTTAACCGTTTCTCCAGTGCTTCCTTTTAGCCATTAATCTCCAGTATTTCAAAGCACGTCTCAGTCATCTCATGCATCTGTCAAATTTAATAGGTTATTCACATTATGTGGTACCTCCCTATCCCTTTTCCCTGTTCAGAATATAAATATGAAGAATGACTTTGGCTAAGTAATGTGTAGGAAACATTTTTGGGTAAATAATTGTCCAATTCCACCAATATTTTGGAAAAAATGAGCTGTGAAAAGTGGAGCAATCATCTGTCCAATGAGTAAGTTGACTGGATTCATTATGACAAGAGACTGTCTGTAGGCTAAATGAGACAGGATGGCATTTACCTATTTTTTTAAAGCCATGTATAAACTATAAGACAGGGAACACAATGATAATTCAGAGGTCTGAATGACTGTCAGCATAGAAATTGGGAATTCTACCTTGATATCGCCCCATTTCAGACTCTGGCTGTAGATGTTTATTTTTATTGCAAAATTGGCCCTAAATTTAATTCAACAGTAGCATTAAAAAGTCCCACATTCAACTTGCTGATACATGTAGACACCCCGTGTGCTCAGAAAGTATCACGACAGTTTCTTATTGCCTCTCATTGTTTAGGCTCTCTGCTCAAGCGCATTGGATTTTAAATTAAACAGTGACTGTGAGGTTAAAGTGCTGACTTTAAACTTTTAAGAGTTTTAAAGTGTGTTCACACCCAATTTGTGTGAACAGTATAGGACTCTCCTGACTTTAGGACAATGCAGCGGGTCAGAGACTGTAAAAAGAGAAGCGAGAAGGCAAATAAGGAGATTTTTACAGTCAAACCGTATAATGTTCTTGACTGGACAGGCTGCTGACTTTACAGCAATCCAACGCATTGTGTGTTTCACTTGCTGGAGACAAGATTGGAGGCAGAAAGCCCCTGAAACATGGAAGAAGTGAAGATGAGTCCAGTACAGACCTGGCAGAGCATCAGCGGAAAGGATACCAAGTGTCAGCTGAGGTCTGTGGGTCGTAGACTTCTGAAAGCCACTGACTGAATAAAATATTAAATATGATGACTGTGCAAGACTTCACTCAGGTTATGTTAACTCGTCCAATCAACTCTCTGTCCCCTATAATTGGTAGACCAGGTATAAAATCCCTTCACTGTTCATCTGACATAGAAACATCAGGCCACCTCAGCTGAAAGTCAGCACGCTCATTAGACTCACAGCCAAGACAATGAAAAATGTGTCACTGTCCTTGTACTCTCTGACTACACTGTAAATTCCACTTCATTTCTTTAATTTCCTGAGCTGCCCAGCCATTAACAGCAGCAGCTTTCCTTTTGATATACGCATGTGTAAACAAATCAGGACACAGTGAACAAAGTCATGGAAATCATTATGATGCTCCTGTTGTTCTTAACAGCAAACTGGTCAGCCGTCTTCGCTTTTTTCTTTTTCTTTTTTTTTTTTTTACTACACTCTGTGACCTTGGCACAAGGCTGAGACTGAGATCTCATAAAACTGGAGAGTGTGTTTGAAGTCGCCAAGTGTAGAAGCAGTAAGGAGGAAGATTTTCTTTGCTCTTCAACAGAGTGGAGTGGAGGCCAATTATCAGTGTTTGAACTCTAATTATTTGCCATTCAATTAATTGCACTGCTCCAGTTTTGTGCAGAATACATTAAGAGATTTCTCCTGTCTGTGGCCAGCGCTTACTGTGAGTGACATTAAAGTTTAGGCTTTAATGCACATTTTTACTTTACTAGTCTGTAGTGTCAAGTGAGCTTAGGCATGGGGTGTAATGGATTACATGTAATGGACAATGGAAAGAGTACTGAAAGGCTGTACTCAAGTAGAAGGACTGTTACATTACTGAAATATTACTCAATTACAAGTAAAATTATCTGTGTTAAAAATACTAAAGTGAAAGTGAAAAGTCTTCCTCACAAAAACTACTCAGACTATTAGTCAATTAATTATTATTTGCAGGAGTTAAATCGAAAACAGTTTCTTTTTGCCAAAATCTTCATTCTGAATTACTCCCAACTCCTGCTTCATATGTCACAGTTTTCATCGGTCCCTCTGTGATCGGATAGCCTAATTGGCAACAAAAACGCAGATGAAATGTTTGGATATTAATTTAAATTGTACTCAGTGCTCAATTATGATTTTAAAAGTAAAAGTAAGTTGATTAGCATAATGCACATTTAAGTACAAGTAAAATTACAGACTTGAAAATGAAATACAAGTATCGCGTATCCAAAAAATGACTTAATTACAATAATTTGAGTTGTTGGAATTAGTTAATTCCACCCCTGGTAAAGTAGTTACATAATTAGGATACCAAAAAAAGGAAACTGTATTCCATTACACTGTCAGATTACAGATAAATTTAGTAAGAATGGGGATTATTAGCAGGAGTTACAGTTTTAAAACACATTTTAAAATAAAAAAAACAACAATACACTACCACATTCAATTTGCACACATTACAACACTTCAGAAGTCTCACAACATTACTCTGGTCTCAGTTGAAAGCAGCTGATTTCATAGTTGAATGAATGCTTTCAATATGTGGAAATTTCGCTATTACTTTGTCTTAAAAGGTGGAATGTGGAGGATTTATCAGTTACTGTTCATAAACGCATCAAGAAGTTAGTTGATTTTTGAGTCTCGTGTGTCCTGAGCACAGCAGAATTATGCGTTAAAGGTACGGATGGAGGTCTTTGCGAATGCAGGCACTGCCACAGACTTGTGGTGGGTTGTAGGTGATGATTGAGAGGGACTGAATTGATTGAATAAGTCTGTACATAGTTTTATGGGAAAATGCAGCATTGTTTGCCTTTAAATCAGAAAAAGGGGAACGACATCATGGTGCAGTGCCAGTGTTGCCTTCCAGATGTGAAAATCATATAAGGCAGTGATTCTCAACCTGGGGGTCAGAACCCCCAAAGGGTCATAAAGCATCACCATCTACAGCCCCATTTTTTTAGTATTAGTATAATTGGTATCATAGTTTACCTAACTGGTAAACTAACTGGATTTCAGTGTAGCAAACATCAGCAGTTGGTCTCGCCTGTTAATGTTTATTTAAATTAGATGTGGATGATGACAGCATTCTCACAGCTGAAGACAGAACTTGCACTGTACAGTGATGTTCCTCATATCTGATTTAAAGACAAAATCATGGTGAAATTCCCACCAAGTAAAAGCATTTATTTACTAGAGACCATGACAGTCAGTTGGCAACTGTAACGTTAGCTGGTTTCACTTGAGACCAGAGTGGAGTTGTGAAACCTGAGAAACGTTGTAGTGTGTGTGTGCTGCTCATGGTAGTATACCACGTTCTTTATTTATATTATTACTTAACTCTGTGACATATAATCTGTTACTTTCTGAGATGTTGCTGGACAAACTATTAATAATTAATTATATAAATAAATAAATAAATATTAAACCTCACAAACAACATTAAACATTATAGTTGGTTAGAAATTTCTCCATATTTAGTACTGAGATAATCCAGAAGTAATGTAAAGGAATCAAGTTACATTACTTTAATATTGATACTTGGATTTGGTTACTGACAATTTTTAACATGTAATTAGTAATTGTGTTGAAATACATTTGTAAGGTAACCTTACCAACCCTGCGTGCACCATTTCCTGTGTGTGTTTGTGTGTTGGTAGGTATGCGTATCCTGGTGACCCTCCTCCTCGACACTCTTCCTATGCTGGGCAACGTGCTGGCACTGTGCTTCTTTGTCTTCTTCATCTTCGGCATCGTTGGCGTGCAGCTGTGGGCGGGGCTACTGAGGAACCGCTGTTTCATGGGAGAGGATATCAAGATGTGAGTTACTATAGTAACTGGCGGATGACACAACATTTGGGTTGCACTGACCTCATTACTCTCAAAAGTTTGCTCACCACTGATTAGCTCCTTTCACCCAGCTATTATTTCTAAGAGGGGATCAATATCACCGATCGTCTGATCTTGTTTATTCTCTAATCAGCTCCGTCTGGGGGGAAGTAAGTGTGCAAATGTGTTTCCTCCCTGAACCTTCAGTATTAGAGATCACAAATCGGGGGATTAAGAAGGCTAAGTGAATTGTGTGTGTCGTTATTGAGAGACTGCCACTGGCTGCTTCAGCACAAACCTTCGGAGTTTCACTGTCAGTCCTGTTCTCTCCTACGTGATCCTTCATGTCATGCTCGATCACTGTCTAACTGACAACGTTACACCATCACTCTCACTCCCGCTCCCGCTCACATGTCCATAAACACGATCATATAATATCACACAACATCAGATAACATCATGTTCACCTCCTGGCCCCACATCTGCTCAACCATCCCGCTTAGATAATAATAATCCCTGACAGTGGTATTGTGGTTACTAGCCAGTAATTCTCTGTTGTCACATTGGAGATAGCAAAAACTGTAACGACTGCAAAACAGCATTATGTTAAAAACAGACAACAACAGAAGCATCTGAACTGACAAAAAGGGATTAACGGCCTTGAAAAGCAAAAATGTTTTTATTATTTTCATTTTACCATGGAGCCAGGAGTCATTTCTAACATAGTATAGCTATATCACAAAAGGCCGTGTAACATTGTTGCTGGCTCTTTCCTTAATCACATGTGGTCACATTAGCTAACTAATCCTTCTCTAGATTTAATTTCAGTTAGGAATTTGTGGGGGGTTTTTCTGCTTCATAAACAACAAAATGACCTTTCCTAATAAGAAGTGAGGGAGCACTGCTCCTCTGTGACCCCTCTCTCCACCACAGATGATTGATTGCTTATCTCTCCTCTACACCCTCCCTCGCTCTTTTCCTTTCGTCTGTTTTTCTGTCCTTTTTCTCATTTCTTTGTGTATTTCATACTGACTTTCTGTTTGTTTTTTTTCCTGAAAAAGACCTTTTAGACAAACAAAAGGTCGATAAAATGATTTATCTGCCAAAGAAATTGTCTGAACTTTACCTGGAATTGTCCAGAAACTTGCTGTTTGTGTTTTTGATGCCATTTTTGGTGGGTGAGTTCAAAGCATAAGACTGGTGATATTCTATATTTTTTCTTATTGTCGACAGTTCCCATGAAAGGACCAAAGCCAATGGATTGATTTGACTAACATGTATGTTTTTTGTGCAGCCAAAGCCGGATACAGCTTATACCTCTGTGCCACAGAGCTCCAAGCTATTAAAAAAGCATTAGTGAGCCACCCCGCCTTGTTGGGTGACATGTTGATTCATTTAAATAAACATGGGCACTGTAGTTAATTTTGAGTCAATATCACATCCACGGCCCGGGTGTTGTAGTACCCACTGGCATAGCAAATGTCTATTAATCCTTGGCTGAAAAGTCCCCAACAAAGGCAATATGTACTCCTGTCTGAACAATGACTGCTAAAAACTACACATTCCAGCTCGTTTTTTAAAAATAAAGCTATGTTTATATTCTTCTGACCTATTTTTAAAGATTAACATCTTCATAAAGACCAAATGGCCTCTGGGCTGAGTGCCACAGAAAAGAAAAAAGAAGTTGGAAACAGACTCATGCATTGCTGTTGGTTTTTTCAGGGGATTTGTTTACAATAACAAAACAAGTTGTGTTTGGCTCCTCTATTCGATGTAACCTCTGTAATTCTGCAGGGTTGTCCATGTCTGCGGCTGACAATACTGTCTTAGAATGAAGATACTGGTATCATATGAAATATGTGTAATAAATAAAATAATGTGTTTTTCATTTACTTTCTTCTTCTTCTTCTTCTTCTTCTTCTTTTCCAGGAGATATAACATTTCCTTCCTTAGTGGCTATTATCAGCCAGACGGCACCGACGATCATCCCTTTATCTGCTCAACTGAAAGAGAAAACGGGATGCTTCGGTGCGCGGATGTGCCTCGACGCCGTGTAGCCGGAACGTCCTGCTTTCTGGGTGCTGATGAGACCCGTCCAGAAACGGGACCTACAGTAGACGAACCAGTGTCGTGTGTGAACTGGTACCAATTTTACAATGAGTGTCGGGCCGGGGAAATAAACCCACATAAAGGAGCTATTAACTTTGATAACATTGGATATGCATGGATCGCCATTTTTCAGGTAAACGTTTGACGGGTTTATACACAGGGATGCACATTTAAAAGGATAGTTCGGCTTATTGAGGGTGGGGTTGTATGAGGTGCTTAGTCATAGTCAGTGTGTTAGCTGCAGTAAATGATGGTCGACACACCCCCAGTTTGGAGGGGCAGCAGCAGTACCAAGCACTGTACTGTACTGCTGTGGACACGGTCAACAACAGAAGGTATTTTAGCCACTTAAAAAGGCCTATCTAAAAAAAATCTACACATCCTATATTCAGAATATTTTTACCGCTTCCCTTTGCCATCAGCCAGCCTTGTGCAATGGGAAACCGCCATTATATAAGCCAAGTATTGCTCCCTTCAAACCAGCCAAACTCCATGGGAGAGTTTGGTTGGTTTGGAGAGAGCGATATTTGGCTTATATAACAGTTATCTACTGTTGGTAATACACTGACTATGAATAAGTACCTCATACAACCCCACATCGAATAATCCGAACTATCCCTTTAATCAATGACTGATGTGCACAGCACACATTACTGTGATTACTCTGAGTCTGTGTGTGTGTGTGTGTGTGTGTGTGTGTGTGTGTGTGCGTGCGTGCATGTGTGTGTGTGTGTGTGTGTGTGTGTTTCATACAGGTAATTACTCTAGAAGGTTGGGTAGACATCATGTACTATGTCATGGATGCACATTCTTTCTACAACTTCATCTACTTCATCTTCCTCATTATAGTAAGTACACACACACACACACACACACAGAAAAAAACATAATAGTTAGATAGAATGTCCTGTACTGTGTGTGACAACAGTGTGTAATGTGGTGATGTGTTGTCATGATCAGGTGGGCTCCTTCTTCATGATCAATCTGTGCCTGGTCGTCATAGCAACCCAGTTTTCTGAAACGAAGCAGAGAGAACATGCCTTAATGAAATCGGAGCAGCGTGCCCGGCAGCTCCACCAATCAGCTTCCACTCTGGCCAGCGACAGCCAACCAGGGAGCTGCTACGAGGAGATCATCCGCTACCTGGCGCACCTGGGCCGCAAGGCGTGGCGGCGACTGTCCCGCTGCTACGCTCAGTCACGCACACACTTTCACTGCACCGTGTGCGTGTGCCAGAGAGACAGAAATGGCGTAGCCGCCAGAGGGGGCGGAGTTGGGGAAATGAACGGACTCGCCCACCGGCACTCAGGCCACGCTCCCAACGACCTGTCGCACCTTCATCAGCTTTATCATCGTCATCACCAGCTTCATCACCAGCATCATCAGCCTCAGTCTGAGCCTGCCGTCAGTAACGGGGGGAATGGTTTTAATTATCCCTTCATATCGCCCCTTTTCAGTCCCGGGGATGCAAAGGACCAGGACCAGAAGAGGGTGGTTGCCACGGAGACCGTTAACAGACTGCCACAGCTAGTGGTGGAGCATGGTGAGAACTAATGGGCGTACGTGTTTGTGAGAGTGTGAGCGCTGCCAAGGTCAAAGCATCAACCTGGGCATTAAAGGAGTAGGGGCACAGAAATGGAGACCTGTGGCAGAGACCAGCTTTGTGACCCCTGTTTTCCAGCTACATTAGCAGTTTTTGTTTGTCAGAGAGAGTGAGTTTGTCAGATCTGCAGATCACAGACTTCTGCCACCTGTGATACACTGGAGGTGAATTCAATTTTGTTTTCGGTGCTCAAAACATTATAAAAAGGAAGAAAAGCTTCCAAACACTAGATGAGACCTATTTAGTTACTTTTTTAAAGGGTCAGATTTGAAAAAAAGTAAAGAGCCAAGAGGACATTTACATTTACAGTGTCCTGTAAAGTAAAGGAATATAAATGTGTAAAAGAATGCCCCTTTTTATTTTTTCCCCACTTCATTAGTTTTCACAATTGGAAAGGAAACATTATGTACAAAAGGACATTAAAAACAAAGCACCTCTGTAATTCTAGATTAGTAGTAGCTTGTTGTTTTAATAAACACAATGTTAACATTTTTTTTTTCAGTTTGACTCTTCTAAATCCCCTCTGCCTCAACAGCCTGAGATAAAACCTTTCACAATAATAAGTGTCTCTGTGTTTAACAACAAACATTGGACCGATTAGTCTGCTAATAAAATGATGATCTTCTAATAAACAATGTAAACACACATAAACTTAGAATGTTAGGATGTTATATAAATTAAATCACAACAATTTTCTCCATATTTAAAAATGATCAATGGACTAAATTAAGGTCGATCAAGGGCTGAATTCAGCCCCAGGCTGCCAATTGAACAGGCCTACGCTGGAGTCTGTGCTTTTCTTATTACATAGACAAGCTTTTGCTTATAGACTTTGATCAGGCCTGCAAGGCATACCAAATGCCAGAGCACTGTGGTGTATTTATACATTCAGGCAATTAGCAACACATCTGTCTATCCCTTACATAAGATCACACCCGGGGCATTGTAGTCCCATGGCAATTGTGGACCTCAAAGATGGAGAATAATAAATACAATGTATGAAAACAAGGGCAAATACACATTTACACTGTGCACAGCTGCCACATTGGGAGTTCCTAAAAGCGTAAAAAAAGAAAAGAAAAAAAAAAAGGCTTTTTTAATTTTTTTTAAAATTAAACAGTAGCATATCATGTCAGAAACTCTGGTGAAGTTACTCTGGATAAACTACACTTCTTTGCATGACTCCAGAACATAAAAAATACTAAAAAATGTCAAAAATGGCTCCTACTGGGTCCTTGAGGATTTTAAGGTGCTGATTTCCCAGGTGTCAAGTGTTTAAAGGGGCACTCCATAAAATTGGCTCACTTCAGAGAAACTTGAAAATGGATGGGAAAAATCAAAGCAGCAGACACCAAGACATCTTGACTTTGAATCCCT